>CM062816.1:2102632370-2102832945 GCA_031772625.1 Pinus tabuliformis
ATTTCTTTTTGTTGTTCCACTAACCTTTCAGGATAAGGTGGTGTTTGTGTTGTAATGTTTTTTCCTTTCTGAATTTGTATCTCAGTTTGTGATGTTTCAGGTGATTCTCCTTGTTCAGTTGGTTCTTCTATGATTGGAGGAGAATCCTTTTTAAGCACTTTTCCATACCTTAGATGGACATCATTAAGAGGAAGAATCGAATATGTGGGAAAACATGTTGCTTCCTCTACAGTGTATGCAGATTTGTCCACCTTATTATTCGGATTTGCCAATGGTTGGGCTGGTAATTGAGTTGGTCTGGGTTGATTTGTGGGTAGCTGTAATTGTTGTGGTTGGGTCAACAACGGTGGTGGATTCTGCTGTGGAAATGGCATGGATTGTGGATATGCATAATGTTGTTGTTGAAATGGTATGGATTGTGAATATTGTGGATATGCAAATGGCTATTGGTATTGTTGTTGGTATTGTTGTTGATACTGTTGAGGTGGCTGGTTTCCATAACCATATCCTCTCCAACCTTGTGCAGGTTGTTGTGAATATTTTTGTGGAGGCCAAGCTTGCCATGGCATTGGAGGGGTCCAAGGATTTTGAGGTGGATAGAGGTAATTTTGTTGAGGGAATTGTTGTTGATTTTGTTGAGGCATCCTAGGTTGCCATGGCCTTCGTGGTGCTATATAATAAAAACCTTCTATTCATGGCACTTCTGCCATTGAGTTCATTTGTAATTCTTTCAATCTTAGACAACTTTCTGTGGAATGATTTTCTGTACAAAGACTACAAACCTGAATACTATCCAAAGGAAATTCCCTCAATGAATGTTTCTTTCTACATTTGGAACAAAAGATTGCTAGAGCTTGTTCTTGTTCTTCTTTCTTCTTGTTTGCCTTTAGCACATCTACTTGTGTCCCTAATGTACTCAAGAGGTCTGTTTTGAAGTTTTCCAATAAGCTTCCTATTTCAGCTCTTGTTATCCCTCCCGCAGCTGACTTTGCTGCTTTTGAACTTGCTTCTCTTTTTCCTGTTTTTGATTTTCCTCTAGAATATTTTTGACATAACTCAACAATTTCTTCGAATGGTAGGTTTGAAATATCTCCTTTACCCATCACATTCAAAATGTCAAGGTATTCATCCCTTACACCCTTGAGAAAGATTGTTCGAATGGTTTCTTGATTTAGAGAGTGTTGTTTAGATTTTTGTAGATTATATGCAAATCTTTCCAAATATTCTTCTAAAATTTCGTCTTCTTGTTGTGTCATTCTGAAAACATCTTCCGTTGAATCTCTAGATCTACAATAAGCTTGATATTTTTTAAGGAAGACTGATCTCATATCATCCCAAGAAGCTATTGTTTGTTCTCCTAAACCCATAAACCATTTTAAAGCTGCTGCTTTTAATGTTGCAGGGAAAAGACGAAGTTTATGAATGTCATCAGTGTATCCATATGTTCTACATAAAATATCAAATTCAAACATAAATGCATCAGGATCTTCCGTGGACATTCCATAAAAATTTGGCAATATAGAAGGTGGAATATTTTTCATTTTCACTTCTTCTCCTAATATTGCACTTGTGTCTACTATTGGAAAGCCAAAGGTAGCCTCTTGATCATTACCATCTTCTTGTCTTTTCTGATCGTTTTCTATCTTTCTATCATTTTCTTGTTTTGCCTCTTCCTCTCTCTTTCTTCTCCATTCTCTTTGTTGTCTTTCATATTCAGCTCGTTGTTCAGGAGTGAAAATAACAGATCCATGTCCCTCTTCTGCCATTGGTTGATTTATTTCAATTTTGAGTGGAGATTCAGGTTGTTGAAAGATAGGAGGATTTATGGATGGAAAGACAGGTTGTTTTCCTTTGATAATTTCTTTTTGTTTTCCAGAAATTGAAGATTGTTTTTGCTTTTCTTCCCAAGCTAACAAAGCTTGCCTCTCAATCAAAGTTAATCTTTGTCCAGTTCTTTGTTTTTTTGCCAATTCCTCAATTATTGGATTACCAGTAACTGGGGTGTTTGATGATCCTATCTCTATTTGTGGGGGTTTTTAATAAATATACCTTGAGGATCTCTATATCTAGGCATAAAGAAACATAACTAAAAAGCGATGTAACTAATGTTTTTTTTGTTTTGAAATTTATCTTTCTATTGACTATGCCGATATTTGCCTCCTTGGCAACGACGCCAAAATGTTGAGCTAATTTGTGTACCTAAATTAACACAGTTATTTCTTATCAATCCGGGTTGTTTATGCTTTGAGGCAAGTTCACTATATGTGAAGATCAGATGTAATCAAACCTTGAAAGATAAGTTATTCAAAAGATTAAAGTAATACATCCTACAACTCTAATTCAATTAGTTTAAAAGAGGAAAAACATTGAAATGGTTCTTGACTCAAGAAGTCCACTTTTGCCTCAATTACCACTTAATGAATCAGAGATTAAAACCAAGAACTTAAGATGGATAAATTATTAATGAAATAAGCTCTTAACTTAAGAGATACATAAGGTATTTCATCATAATCCATTCATCTCAATATTAAAATCTCAATAAGAAACTACTTGCATGCAAACAAAGGAAACTAGTTTTAATTCATCATTTTAGTAGAAGGGATGCTCAACTTGAACACTTGTTTTTCCAACTTAATAAAGTGATGAATAAGCTAAGAACTAATGGAATGAATCAATATGCATGAACTATAAAGCAATCTGAAATAAAGCTTTGAAAAACTAGTTCTACAATAACCAGATTACAAGAAAGAAAACTAGTTAACAAGGAAGTGTACTTAGCTTGGAATGGGGGCCCTCCACCCTTGCCTTGCACACTTGAGAGGTGATATCAGAAGCTTAAATTCAGTCACACATCCATAGCATTGAACAGCAAAATAATAATAACACAAGTATTCAAATTAACTCTTCAATCCAAAGGTGTCACAACATAAAAGTATAATAATTCAATACATAAGCCATCAAAGTTTTGGCTCTTAAATAAGAAGTTTCATGAAACAAACTGATCTATATTCACTCAAACAAACCCATCTACTCTCATCCACCTATCTAAGTCGAATTCATTACTCCCATCCCAAGAAATATGACCAATCCTATAGAATCTCAAAACTTCCCTATTTCTATGGGATTTCTGAATGACTAGTCATGATTGACTAGCACCAAATGGGCCTAATAAAGCTTGTTCTATTCGAACTAAGCATAGGTGGCTTAGTCCTAGTTCCCAAGCTATCCATCCATGCATTCAATTCATGCCCAAGTGTCCTGCAACCATATCAACCATAGAGCTATTACGGGAATTTCTGAATCTGCCAATTTTGCACTAAAAACCAAACTTTCATAAAAACTTTAGAAATTGAAAAATTAAAATTAAATACCTGAATGGATATCAAATATACATCAAAATGAGATGAATGAAGGGAAAATGGATGGAAAATAGATGGATTAGTAAGTTTCTTAGAGCAAAAATAAGACCAAAACTAAGGCCCAACATCTCTCCCTTGCTTATCATCAAGCATGTCCCCATGCTTGCTTACTCCTCTTTGATCTTCTTCTCTCTGTAGTAGATGTTGTACCTGTAGATGCTTCCTGTTTTGCTACCCTGACCAAACAATCCAAACCTGTGTCATGTCTCTCCCTGAACAAAGCTGCTTTTACTTTCTGTTTTTCATACTTTGCCTGCCACATATTCTTTTCCTTTAGCCATTTAAATGATTGCTTAGAAAGTAGATCATTTTTCCGTTTCAGTCTCCCCAACTCTTCATTTAATTTTTCATTTGCCTTGACCAACTTAGCATTATCTTTCTTATTTGCCTTGTTTTCCTCTTTTAACTGTTTTTCCAAGATTTTGCTAATTTCCAATTGGTCAGTTAAGTCCCTGATTCTTCCCAAATTGATTTCTTTTTCAAAATATTGTGTTGTTTTCATTAATGATGCTGCTGCTGCATCATCATATGAAGAATCCCTCTCAAATACTTCTTGTGCAATGTCATTTTCTTCTTGTTGTCTTGGGGAATATGTTTCTACTTCCTTGTCTAAGTCAATGGGACTTTTATTCCTAAATCTTCTAGGAATAGACACAACAGATGTTTCATTTTCCTGCATGGCCATGTTATTTCACTGTTTAGCTTTTTTTCCGGGATACAAGGGTGAATTCATCAATCCTCTACTTTCCTGATCTATTTTATCCTGTACTTCATTAATCTATTCAATGAACTGATTTTTAGACATGAACTCTCTCCATACTATGCCTGTGACCTCACCTGATACTCAACTAGGATTTTGATCAATCCTTGGTGGTAAATCTATCTTGCTTTAGGCCTGCGTTCATGTTTTACTATTTCAATCATTCTCAAGAGGCTCCTATATAGGAAATATGGCAAGTTAATCCTATCCTCTCCCTTAATATGCTGTAGAACCTTGACATGATACAAGTGGGCAACGCTATATCCTCTATCACAAGTCAAAAACTTCTGGATGACCAAAACCAACTCACCCCATGGTTCATTGAACCATTCCCTTGGTATCCCTTTTGTTCTATCAAAAGTGTCTTTTCGGTTCTTCTCAGGAAAGAAAGTCCATGCTTTCTCCTTGAAGTGCAGGCCTTTGTAGATCTAAAGCTTGGGAAAGATATTCCTGAGTTACAGGAATAATAACATCTCCTACCTGTGTCTGGTCCTGACTGAAATTATCTATAAAGTCCCTGGTTATCTCTTCAGAGTGGCCATCAAATTTTTGTAAAAAGCCTATCATCCCCGCTTGGTAATGTTTTTCTATAGTTTCCTTCCCCCAGCTCTCTATCTGAAATTTTGGCTCTACTCTGGGTGACATTGTTTCTGAAAACCAGTGAATGTATGCCTCTGCTGTTACTAATTTCATCTTGACAATAAAAATTTATAACTATTGTTCTTTTTCAAAATGAAATTTTGAAAGCAAAGAAGCTTACCTTCCTCCTCACAAAAATTTAACTCTGATTTCTTTAACCTCTATTTACTCTTTCTCTGCAGCAGCACTGTTTTAACTCCCTGTTCAAGCAATCAAACACCTGTATATCCCTGTCGATATGCTAATCTCTGTTCCTGTAAACAAAATACATATGAAAACAATTTTTCATACTCTTTCATCACCCTACACTGTGTATAATGTCACCAAAATCAAGTCATATTTTCACTGTGTATGTACAATCATTAAAACAAGCAGTGTTTTGACTATCAGCGCATTCACATGGTTCTCGGCCTCATCATAAAAATTTGAAAATTGCCAAAATTCTCTCAGCCTCAAAACAAGTTTGTTAGAAAAATATAGCGCATTTAAAATGAATTTTAAATGGCTTGGCCCTACTCCCTTTGGCAATCAACGCTCGGTCCTAAACAAATTACACAACAACTAAATCGCATAGCTCTTCTTTTAAACATTGCATGGCTCGTTCGGCCCACATAAACTTCAATCCACTGTTTTGGTCAAAACAAAAACGCGCAGCAGCAAGGGTTCATAACAGAGACACATGCCTTAAGTTTGTTTACCATTCGGCCGTTTCCATGCATATGATATATCAGTGATATGAATGAGGACAGCGCGCAATAAAACAAAATGTGCAATCAAAACAATGCGCAGTCAAACAATGGTGCGCATTTCAACCAACAACGCGCATTCAACCAACAGTGCCATGCAACAAATAGTGCCATTCAACCAACAGTGCCATGCAACACAAACACGCCACAAAAATCACATTTCGGTGCCTCCTCTGTTTATAGATTTCGTTGTGATTTACAACACTGCACGCCGTTAAAACTTCACATACGATTCCATACCCTAACGTGTTATCCATGCAATGAGTTTCCATTTAAATTCTGCGCGATTCACTAGTGTTTTATGCCATAATTTACGCAGTGAATCAACCGACTTATTGCTGTGGTTTCGGCGTTACCTGGTTGTCAACGAGCGCTGAGGAATATTAAACGGCGCTTCAAATCCCTGTTCATTCTTTCAACTGACTGGTGGCAAGGGCAGAATAATGTAACCATTAATAACAGACATTTCACAACTATACTTCACTGTTTGTTGAGCTTAAACAAACTATTCCATTACGTGAATGAATCCTGAAAATCGGTGATCACTTCTTGTTGAATCCAGGATAATTTTCCTTCTTAAATCCGCCTAAACCCGCTTCACTCTCCTTTTCACTAGTTTTCAGCTCCAAACACCATCATTCTGAGCTATTCGGCAATGAGGAATGAGGTTAAACAGTGCAAGAACCGTCGGTCGGTTCATGACCGTTTCATGGGTGTACTGTGCGCTTCTTGTTTATTGGTGTTACAGTGCGTGGTTGGTATGGGTGTCCTATTTGACCAGTCGCCCGACTGTGTCATGAGGATGGCCGAATCATCGTTCTAATTTGAAATTCATGCGCATAACTCTTGTACAGTGCACTGTGCAATGACAAACAGTCGCCATGCCATGGTGTTGACCCCGTACAAGTGTGCTGGCTGGTATTTGTCGTTTTGGTGATGTTGTTTCATTCAGTGCTTAACCTTTGGCTGCATAC
The DNA here is from genome assembly GCA_031772625.1 of Pinus tabuliformis. Classification (NCBI taxonomy): domain Eukaryota; kingdom Viridiplantae; phylum Streptophyta; class Pinopsida; order Pinales; family Pinaceae; genus Pinus; species Pinus tabuliformis. The sequence continues at coordinate 2,102,638,909 of CM062816.1, forward strand.
AATATGATTTCCACCGTCGTGTATTCATACCCGTGCTCCTCATGCGTTCGCATATGCAATGATGTTCAACCATGCGTTTGTATTGCAATGAGTTTGATATGCAATTATTATTTAAACAATACCCCGCTGCAATACTCCTAACTTATATACGCAGTCGTGCCATATGGTTTGCGCGCGGCCTTCCCTTCATACACCATACCTTATATTATATGCGCCCTTCCTTTCATGCCCTAAGTTTATACCATATATATATATGCTTTGATTTATATCATATATATATGCGCTTTGGGTTATGATATATGTATGACTATAGCGCATGCAAACCATTTGGACTATGGCATATATTTTCATATGGCATATATTTGCTTTGATTTTCATATAGCGCATGATTTTTGTTTGTTTTGATTATATAGCACATCTTTATAATTTTAAAATGACCATCTTGGGTCATATTTAAAATTATCACCATCACTAATTCTTGAGTTGTATGTGCAGGTTGAAAAGTTGTCCCAGTTTGGTCTTTTTAAGCTTCTAAAGAAAAATACTTAGGGGTTAATGATCATGAAATAAATAGGGAATATGTATGGAAATGAAATGGAATATGATGTATAAGGGTTATAGGGTATGTATAGGGAATATAGGATATGAAATGATAATGAATATCCTCAGGTACTAATTTCAACTTAACAAAGACTAAAAATTTCTAAGAAAAATTTGAATTTTCAAGCACAAAATGACTATACATATACTCCCCTGGATGATGTCTATACAAGTGGGATGAAATCAATTGATCAAATGTTGTAGATGGATTAAAAAGTAAACTTTATTGCTGCTCCTTGTTCTTCATGCTTTGGTTCTTGAATTGTTGTTCAGGTCCCTCTGTAATGATTTCTTGTTTCAGGTCCCTCTGCAATGCTTATGGAATATGTACATGTTGTTTTGACATTGGCAGGTCTTTCAGGTCCCTCGGCAATGATTTCTTATTTCAGGTCCCTCTGTTGACAATACAAGTTCCTTCTATACTTCAGCTTTCCAGCTAAAGATCTGATGCAATTCTCCCCCTTGTTTAGGATGTGACTTGTCCTCAAGTCAGTTGTTTGTGGAGAGTTCCTGCATTGAAATTATGTGAGAACACTAGAACAAGAATAAGGAATTCATAGAGTCCAAGTTGCCCTGGTTTTCCCCTATGAATTCGTGTTTGCTAAGTGCCAATTTCCTGGTTTTCACTAGCAAACAAATTATTTGGTCTCCCTGTTCTCTGGCAACTGTACATTGCTTGACATATGCCTTAGAGTCTCTAAAGATGGATGGCTAGTAATAACCCAATTGCAGCACCTTATATGCTGTTCGTTTGTCTGCAAAATGACCACCACATGGTTCATCATGACATGCTCTCAGAATGTCTAATATTTCATCTTCTCGCACACATTTTCTAATCATCAGATCTGAACCAGTATAAAATAAATCACCTTATACCCAACTATACCTAGAACTTTCTCTAACAATTTTTCGTTTTTGCTTTTTAGAGAATTGAGTTGGAAACTTTCTAGAAGATAAATAGTTTGCAATGTCTGCAAACCATGGTGTTTTTACTGTTATGGCAAACAGGTGTTTGTCTGGAAAGTTATCTACAACCGGATTTGGATCGTTGGGTGAATGTATGCGGGACAGAAAGTCAGCCACTTGATTTTCCTTGCCTGGCCGGTCTTGTATTGTGATATTAAATTCTTGCAATAACAATAACCATCTTGTTATTATTCCATTGGCGATGGGTTTATTCATCAAGAATTTGATTGTTGAATGATCTGTATGAATGAAAACTTGATATCCTTTTATATAGTTTATGAATTTGTTTACTGCATGTATAACGGCTAACATTTCTTTCTCTGTGATTGTGTAGTTCAATTCTGCAGGTGTTAGATTCTTGCTTATAAAGTATATTGCATAATTGAGCAAGTTCTCTCTCTGCCCAAGAGAGGCACCTATCGCGATATCAGATGCATCAGTTGATATATGAAATGGAAAAGACCAGTTTGGCCCATGGAGAATGGGTGCAACTGATAATTTTTCTTTCAGAATTTGAAATGCATTTTGATAGTCATTTGTCTAGTGAAATTCAATATCTTTTGCTAATAGTTTGAACAGAGGTTGGGCTATTTTACTAAAGTTTTCAATGGATCGTCTATAATAGCCTGCATAGCCTAAGAAACTTCTTACCTCTTTCTGTGTTGTAGGAGGCATTAAGTTAACTAGGACTTGGATTTTTGCTAGATCCACCTTAATTCCTGAAGCGGAAATATGGTGTCCCAGAACTATTCCTTCTGTCAACATCATATAGCATTTCTCATTGCTTAATGACAAATTTGTTTCAATGCATCGTTTCAGAACTTTCTCAAGGTTATTTAGGCAATCATTATATGTGTTTCCATAAACTGTGAAGTCATCCATATAAACCTCTACACATTCATGAATTAGATCAGCAAATATTGCAAGCACTGCTCGTTGAAAAGTTGTAGGTGCATTGCATAAACCAAATTGAAAAACATTATATGCATAGGTTCCCCATGGGCAAGTGAATGTTGTCTTGTCTTGGTCTTCTGTTGCTATTCTTATCTGGTTGTATCCGCTAAACCCATCCAAGAAGGAGAAAAATTTCTTTCCAGCTAATGAGTCTAACACTTGATCAATGAATGGTAGAGGAAAATGATATTTTAGTGTAGCTTTGTTTAGTTCCCGATAGTCCACACATACCCTCCACTTTCCATTTTTCTTTGGTACAATAACCAGCGGAGAAACCCATTGACTATCTGAAATAGGATAGATGAATCCAACATTTAACAATTTTTGCAGTTCCTCTTTCACTATTTCTTTCATCATGGGATTCATTCGTCTTTGAGGTTGCCTTTCAGGTTTGAGTTGATCATCTGTGTAGATGTGGTGGATACATGTGCTAGGATGGATTCCTTACATGTCAGTATAATCCCAGGCAAAAGCTTTTGAATATTTCTGTAATAATGCAATTACCTCTTGCTCTTGTGCTGATTGCAATTGGTTTCCAATGTTTAAATGTTTTCCAGGATATACCTCAATTGTTTTTATTGTTGGATTGGAGATTTTGATTACAGGAAAGATGTTTATAAAAGATTTCCGCAAAGTTTGAACAGTACAAGTTTCCTGAAAGCATTGATTCAAAAGGTTACTTGCAGCTTCATATTGGACTTCTCTAAACTGCTCTGAAATACTTGGTTCTGAAATGAAAAGATCCATTAAGTCTTCATTCTCTTCTTCTTCTCTAAAATCAAAGAATTGATTTATACTTAAAACTGATTTAGTTTGTTGTTTTTCTTGAGTTTCAAGCACTGATTCTAAAGAAGTTGATTGTGTAGGTGAGTAAAGAGCAATTTGTTTCCTTTCATCTCCATGTGAAATAATCATGCTTCCTGATCTGCATCCTATGAAGGCATCAACGGTAGCTAACCATGGTCTGCCTAGGATTAGAGGATGTCCTCCCAAATTTGTTTTTGGTTGCAAGATAAGGAAGTCAACAGGATACTCCCATGAATCCAAAGAGACTATGATATCTTCTAGTATTCCTTCAGGAACAACTTTAGATCTGTCTGCTAGTTCTAGAATTGTAGAAGTTGATCTAATGTTGTTTAAATGCAAAGTTTTCATTGTCTCCATTGTCATTACATTTATAGCTACTCCCAAGTCTATTAATGTGTTTGGTACTGAGAAATTATTTATTGATATAGTAACCATAGGGATACCAGGATCAATATATTTCTCTACTATGGTTTGTGTAGACATGAGGCTTGGTAGCTTACCAATGACTTGGATTGTAGTAGGATCCTTCTTCTTTTTCCCTGATTTCTTAATGCACAATTCCTTTATTGTTTTAGCATATATTGGTATTTCTTTAATTGCCTTCAACAAAGGAATTTTTACATAAGCATTTTTTTAACTCATCTAAAATTTTAAATTCAGGAAGGGTTATTTCTTTTTGTTGTTCCACTAACCTTTCAGGATAAGGTGGTGTTTGTGTTGTAATGTTTTTTCCTTTCTGAATTTGTATCTCAGTTTGTGATGTTTCAGGTGATTCTGCTTGTTCAGTTGGTTCTTCTATGATTGGAGGAGAATCCTTTTTAAGCACTTTTCCAGACCTTATATGGATATCATTAAGAGGAAGAATCGAATATGTGGGAAAACATGTTGCTTCCTCTACAGTGTATGCAGATTTGTCCACCTTATTATTCGGATTTGCCAATGGTTGGGCTGGTAATTGAGTTGGTCTTGGTTGATTTGTGGGTAGCTGTAATTGTTGTGGTTGGGTCAACAACAGTGGTGGATTCTGCAGTGGAAATGGCATGGATTGTGGATATGCATAATGTTGTTGTTGAAATGGTATGGATTGTGAATATTGTGGATATGCAAATGGATATTGGTATTGTTGCTGGTATTGTTGTTGATACTGTTGAGGTGGCTGGTTTCCATAACCATATCCTCTCCAACCTTGTGCAGGTTGTTGTGAATATTGTTGTGGAGGCCAAGCTTGCCATGGCATTGGAGGGGTCCAAGGATTTTGAGGTGGATAGAGGTAATTTTGTTGAGGGAATTGTTGTTGATTTTGTTGAGGCATCCTAGGTTGCCATGGCCTTCGTGGTGCTACATAATAAAAACCTTCTATTCCTAGCACTTCTTCCATTGAGTTCATTTGTAATTCTTTCAATCTTAGACAACTTTCTATGGAATGATTTTCTGTACAAAGACCACAAACCTGAATACTATCCAAAGGACATTCTCTCAATGGATGTTTCTTTCTACATTTGGAACAAAAGATTGCTAGAGCTTGTTCTTGTTCTTCTTTCTTCTTGTTTGCCTTTAGCACATCTACTTGTGTCCCTAATGTACTCAAGAGGTTTGTTTTGAAGTTTTCCAATAAGCTTCCTATTTCAGCTCTTGTTATCCCTCCTGCAGCTGACTTTGCTGCTTTTGAACTTGCTTCTCTTTTTCCTGTTTTTGATCTTCCTCTAGAATATTTTTGACATAACTCAACAATTTCTTCGAATGGTAGGTTTGAAATATCTCTTTTACCCATAACATTCAAAATGTCAAGGTATTCATCCCTTACACCCTTGAGAAAGATTGTTCGAATGGTTTCTTGATTTAGAGAGTGTTGTTTAGATTTTTGTAGATTATATGCAAATCTTTCCAAATATTCTTCTAAAATTTCATCTTCTTGTTGTGTCATTATGAAAACATCTTCCTTTGAATCTATAGATCTACAATAATCTTGATATTTTTTAAGGAAGACTGATCTCATATCATCCCAAGAAGCTATTTTTTGTTCTCCTAAACCCATAGACCATTTTAAAGCTGCTGCTTTTAATGTTGCAGGGAAAAGACGAAGTTTATGAATGTCATCAGTGTATCCATATGTTCTACATAAAATATCAAATTGAAACATAAATGCATCCGGATCTTCTGTGGACATTCCATAAAAATTTGGCAATACAGAAGGTGGAATATTTTTCATTTTCACTTCTTCTCCTAATATTGCACTTGTGTCTACTATTGGAAAGCCAAAGGTAGCCTCTTGATCATTACCATCTTCTTGTCTTTTCCGATCGTTTTCTATCTTTCTATCATTTTCTTGTTTTGCCTCTTCCTCTCTCTTTCTTCTCCATTCTCTTTGTTTTCTTTCATATTCAGCTCGTTGTTCAGGAGTGAAAATAACAGATCCATGTCCCTCTTCTGCAATTGGTTGATTTATTTCAATTTTGAGTGGAGATTTAGGTTGTTGAAAGATAGGAGGATTTATGGATGGAAAGACTGGTTGTTTTCCTTTGATAATTTATTTTTGTTTTCCAGAAATTGAAGATTGTTTTTGCTTTGCTTCCCAAGCTAACAAAGTTTGCCTCTCAATCAAAGTAAATCTTTGTCCAGTTCTTTGTTTTTCTGTCGATTCCTCAATTATTGAGCTACCAATAACTAGGGTGTTTGATGATCCTATCTCTATTTGTGGGGGGTTTTTAATAAATCTACCTTGAGGATATCTATATCTAGGCATAAAGAAACATAACTAAAAAGGGATGTAACTAATGTTTTTTTTGTTTTGAAATTTATCTTTCTATTGACTATGCTGATATTTGCCTCCCCGGCAACGGCGCCAAAATGTTGAGCTAATTTGTGTACCTAAATTAACACAATTATTTCTTATCAATCCGGGTTGTTTATGCTTTGAGGCAAGTTCACTATATGTGAAGATCAGATGTAATCAAACCTTGAAAGATAAGTTATTCAAAATATTAAAGTAATACATTCTACAACTCTAATTCAATTAGTTTAAAAGAGGAAAAACATTGAAATGGTTCTTGACTCAAGAAGTCCACTGTTGCCTCAATTACCACTTAATGAATCAGAGGTTAAAACCAAGAACTTAAGATGGATAAATTATTAATGAAAAAAGCTCTTAACTTAAGAGACACATAAGGTATTTCATCATAATCCATTCATCTCAATATTAAAATCTCAATAAGAAACTACTTGCATGCAAACAAAGGAAACTAGTTTTAATTCATCATTTTAGTAGAAGGGATGCTCAACTTGAACACTTGTTTTTCCAACTTAATAAAGTGATGAATAAGCTAAGAACTAATGAAATCAATCACTATGCATGAACCATAAAGCAATCTGAAATAGAGCTTTGAAAAACCAGTTATACAATAACCAGATTACAAGAAATAAAACTAGTTAGCAAGGAAGTGTACTTAGCTTGGAATGGGGGCCCTCCACCCTTGCCTTGCACACTTGAGAGGTGATATCAGAAGCTTAAATTTAGTCACACGTCCATAGCATTGAACAACAAAATAATAATAACACAAGTCTTCAAATTAACTCTTCAATCCAAAGGTGTCACAACATAAAAGTATAATAAGTCAATACATAAGCCATCAAAGTTTTGGCTCTTAAATAAGAAGTCTCATGAAACAAACTGATCTATATTCACTCAAACAAACCCATCTACTCTCATCCACCTATCTAAGTCGAATTCATTACTCCCATCCCAAGAAATATGACCAATCCTATAGAATCTCAAAACTGCCCTATTTCTATGGGATTTCTGAATGACTAGTCATGATTGACTAGCACCAAATGGGCCTAATAAAGCTTGTTCTATTCGAACTAAGCATAGGTGGCTTAGTCCTAGTTCCTAAGCTGTCCATCCATGCATTCAATTCATGCCCAAGTGTCCTGCAACGATATCAACCATAGAGCTATTACGAGAATTTCTGAATCTGCCAATTTTGCAGTAAAAACCAAACTTTCATAAAAACTTTAGAAATTGAAAAATTAAAATTAAATACCTGAATGGATATCAAATATACATCAAAATGAGATGAATGAAGGGAAAATGGATGGCAAATAGATGGATTAGTAAGTTTCTTAGAGCAAAAATAAGACCAAAACTAAGGCCCAACAACGTTGAAGTCCTGAACTTGGTTAGATTTTCCTATGGTTAATGAAAGATAAGTTCTCTTGCTTTTGTACTTGTTTATATGTGGATATAATGGTTGTTATATCTATGTTATTTCCATGGTTTTATGTTGGTTAAAAGCATGGTTAATTGACTCGCTCATGTCATGGTTATTTTATGTATTTACTTGCAATTGTTAAAATGATGGATGCAAGACCTAATTTATGTCATAACAGTTCAAGGGAGAAGGTGGTGATCCTTCTTGTCATGTTTCAAAAGAGTTTTTAGTCATCCATGTTTTGTCTTGTATCCTAGATTTGTAGGTTGCATTGATGCGAAGTGTTTGACAGAATGTTAGTCTCGGTTTGGGATGGTCAAGCCTAGTCCTAAAGTTGATTTTTGGTTTATTAGGCTTGTCATCACGTGTTTGATGGATTTTGAAAGTAACAGTAAGTTCTGGGCAGTGGCTAGAATTATAGACTAGAAAAGTGCCTTAAATTTTGCAGACACTGGTATAGGTCTACTAGGAAAATTCCGTGGACGTAATCATGCATGCTTGCGAGAGCATCTAGAGGTCCCTAGATGACATCATTCCCATAACATGAGAGAGTCCAGAGGTCAATAGGTATAAAAGGTCATTGGGACCAAGGGGCAGGATGTCTGAGTGGCTGGGATGTCTCCTGGGGGTGTTTTTGCTTATGTAGGAGGTATGGTTGATGTGTTTATATCGATTCCATTTCCTTAAGGTCACGAAGGAGGTTGAATCATATCATAGTAGCATCTCGTCACATGTTTACCTCGGTTGGCCGGTTACTTGGGCAGATGTGGGAGGAGGGTGGTTACACTCTCCTTGGGTGAATGTGTTTGTCATGAATTCATGTGGGTCACACATGTGTTAGTCATCCTTGAATGCTTGTTTCATATGCATGGTGTTGGTCATTGGCATAGTGATGTCGCCATGGGAATAAGGATGTCATTGTGTGAATTGTGTTGTCATGGGTGTATGATTGGGTACATGTTGTTTATGTTTTCATACGATCAATATACAGTGATATGGTTACATTGTCATGTATGAGGTCATGGTATGTGTAGTTGATATGTTCATGCGTTGATGACCGGACTCTATTTAGACTGATAGTTACATGGTTATATGTTTATGTATCATATGTCTATATGTTGTTATGATTATGTTATATATGTATCATGTTGATTTGATGATCTTGCAGATGAGATATCATCCCTGAAATATGCTAAGGTATGTTGGTTTATTGTTATTTGGTTTAGCTAACATAGTATGCCTTACTGGAAAGAGATCAAAATGGCTAGCAAGATGGTAGACTACAAAGACTCTCTGTAAGAATCAGATGAGCAGTGTGGTGTTGGGAACTCTTCTGATTTGGAAAACACATTGAGAAGCTTGAAGGAAGAAATAAGGAGTTGTGAGGTGGACAATGACAAAATCATGAAGGCACAAGAGAAATAAGCAGAAGTTAATGCAATACTACTTCATAGTTTGTCAGAATTGTAGCAACTGGGACCACTTTGGGTCAGCCATGAGAAGGAGGAAAAATTTGATGGGGCATATGGCATCAAGTCTTATAGTGGTCACAGGTCATACAGAGACAACACAATCATAGATGGTAGGTTGTTGGACACTCTAGATAGGAGAGGTGATGGATGCAGGTACTATTCTAGTTTTGGTTCGGACATGCATCATGATCGTCATTGTTATCATCCTTATAGGAGATGTGATAGGGGATATTTTCTGGATGAGTTTAAGAAAGAAAGGCCAACTAACTTTGATATAGAGATGAATAAATCACGGGATGTAGAGGCATGGTTGCTTGGTATGAGTAAGTTCTTCAAATTGCATGATTATTCAAAAAACATGAAAGCAAAGATAACCACTTTTAGTCTCAAAGGTAAAACAGATATTTCATGGGAAGATGTGAAGAATGTTAAAGGCATACATGAGGATGATATGAATTGGCATGAGTTTGAGAGGCTCTTCAAGAAGAAGTATTTGTTGGAGAGATACTTTGATGATAGAGCTAAGGAGTTTTATGAGTAGCAGATGGGTTCCATGATAGATGATGAGTATACTAGTGGGTTCTTGGAGCTTAATGAGATATGTGCCTTACCTCAAGGAGGAGAAGGCCAAGGTTTAGAGATTCATCAATGGACTTCTTGTAGCATACAAAGACCAGATTGAGTTTGATGAGCCTAGATCATTGGAGGAGGTCATCCAAAAGTTGAAACATTATTATGATCAGTCGAAGCGCAAATTTGAGCTTAAGCATGACTTGAAAGGAAATGAGAAAGATAAAAGGAAATGGCCACCAAAGTGAGGAAGACCTCAAGATACAAGTGAGAAAGAGAATGTAGTCCCTTATAAGAAGTTCAATACAATTGAAAGGGGACATGGGTAGAGAACCATTGCAGTGTTGGATATGTGGTAAGGATCATTGTAAGATGGATTGTCCACAGTATCAGAGTGGTGGTAGACCCTAGATCTATAATGCTCAAGAGGCGCATACAGTTGGCGATGCTGACCATAACATTCCTCGGATCTAGGTAGTTGTGGACAATAGGGTGGATCATCAAGCATCTATCATTGAGATGGATGGTAAGTTTTGTGATCAAGTTTTTTCTATTTTTGATTGATCCTGGATCTAGCTATAGTTATATTAATCTTGACCTGGTGGAAAGTGTGGTTTGAGAAAAGAAGTGCATGTAGAATCTTGGTTGGTAAAGTTGGCTACAGGTACAAAGAAGAGAGTTCACCATTAGGTAAGAGCTTGTGCATTTGAGTTAAATGGTATGACTACAACAACACATTTTAATGTACTACGATTGGGATTGTATAGTATGATTTTGGGCATAGATTGGTTGTACCTTCATAGGACCAAAGTGGATTCCTTCAACAAGGCCATTGAGTGTGTGGATGATAGTGGGGAAAAGAGAACTTTCTAGGTAAAGAAGAATCCTACATTAGTGAGGATGGTTACTGCTATGTAGGCTAAGCGTAGTTGCAGAAAAGGTTGTGTGATATTTGTAGTGCATATATCTAGTGACAAGGGAAAAGATGTTCAGGATGCAGAAATATTCAAGAGATGCCCTGTATTGTAGCAATATCGGGATGAGTTTCCAGTGGATATTCTAGAGTTACCTCCCCATAGGGAAGTGGATTTCTCTATTGAGTTGGTTTCAGGGGTGGCACCGACATTGAAGGAACCTTACAAGATGAGAACTCCGGAGCTAGTAGAGTTGAAATTGCAGTTAAAGGAGATGCTTGATAAGGGATACATTAGGCCAAGTGTATCGACTTAGGGTGAACCAGTGTCAGGCCAAGTGTATCACCTTGGGATGCACTTAAGCTGTTCGTAAACAAGAAAGATGGTACTCTCAGATTGTGCATTGATTACAGGAAACTAAACAAGGTAACGATTAAGAATAGGTACCCATTGCCGAGGATTGATAATTTGTTTGATTAGTTGAAGGGAGTAGCAGTTTTTTCTAAGACTGACTTGAGATTAGGATACCATTAGGTACGCATCAAGGAAGAGGACATCTTCAAGATTGCGTTCAGGACCAAGTATGGGCATTATGAGTTTGTTGTAGTTCCATTCGTTTCGAGTAATGCTCTAGCTACATTTATGTGTTTGATGAATAGTGTGTTGCATCCTTATATGGACAATTTTTTTATTGCATTCATTGATGACATATTGGTATATTCTAAAAGTGAGGAAGAACGTGCCTGTTGGGTTGTGCTATATTCTTTCCACAACTAGCCCACGTAGTTAACTGGGAGGTTAGAAGGGGGGCAGAGCCCCCCCTTCGTTGTGCCGATTGCTTAGCAGGGGGGTCACAGGGGGTTTGAGGGGTGCAGGTAAGCCCACTCTATGGGGTCTAGGGTAACGCCTCAAAAAATTTTGGTTTTGGACCCTATGTTAGGTTGGGCGGATCCACCTATGGTTTTATGCATGATTTTCGCACATGGTTTTGGACGCGATGGTTTTCGGTCCATGGTTTTGGATGCAATGGTTTTTCGGTCCATGGTATTGGATGCTTCGACATGTATAAATATGTATTGTAACATTGAAAGGAACATAATGAAAAATCAAGCTGGTAGTCCTGGTTTTGGGATCCAGGGGAAAATCTCTGTGTATATGTGTTTTATGTGTTATGCTCTCGCATTGTTTATTTTCTGTGTTTTAGAATTCGTATGCAGGTAATTTTTGTATGGGGTTAAAACCTACAGTGCCGAGCATTTAGCAACATTATTGAGATTGCTAAGAGAGAATCAATTATATGCTAAGCTTAGCAAGTGTATCTTCTTTCAGATAGAGGTGCATTATGCTAAGCTTATCAAGTGTATCTTCTTTGAGATAGAGGTGCATTACTTGGGACATGTCTTTTCCAAAGGAAGGCATAGTAGTAGATCCAGAAAAGATAAGGGTCATCATGGAGTGGGCAAATCCTAAGAATGTGGATGAGGTGATATCATTTGTTATGAAACTAGCTCACAAAAAGATAGAAAAGATAGATAAAAACCTTAGAAATAAGCCTCTTCAAGGGGGAAACCTCCTTTACATTACACAAATGAACAATTCTTGGATGATACAAATGACAAGACCTCCTTTCCATATATAGGAGTCCAAGGGGTCATAATATAATCAGAGCTGACATAACAATAATAATGTAAGGGCACAATAATAACAATAGTGGGCTTCTATGGGGCACAATAATAAAAATATGGGGACTACATGGACACAACAATATAATAAGGGGGTTGTACTAATAACAATAAGGGGTTAAACTAGTAGTATAGGGACCTAACATGCCCCTCTCCTTCAAAAAGTGTTTTCCTCAACGCTTGAGTAGTTGTTGATGCTTCTGTATAAAATTCTTGTCCTCCCATGTGGAACATTTACTGGGTAAGTTCTTCCACTTGATGAGATACTCTGAAATTGATTAATTTTGTAGTTGTTGGGTTCTTGTTTCTGTGATTGTTCCAGAATCCAATATGATTTTTCCTTCCTCATCAAGTTCTGGAAATATTGTTTGAACTGGGATCTTCTGCAACTTTTGAATGAGTGGCCACACTTCTTTGTCCTTCTTCCATTCATCCCTTGCTTCATTTATCTAATATGGTTGGATAATAGAAATAGCACAAAACAATGCTTCCACACCCTCATTCTTTCTTGGGAGTGCATCTGCAACAAAATTTTGCTTCTCTTTTTTGTAGATGATTTCAAACTCATAACCCAACATATTTGTGACCCATTTTTTATGTTCTTCTAAAGATAATCTTTGTTCTAAAAATTAGTTTAGACTATCATGATCAATTTTTACCTTGAAGTGTCTTCTCATTAGGTAAGTTTGCCATTTCTTAAGTGCATGTAGTATTGCCAACATTTCCTTCTCATAAATAGCTTGCTTGAGATGTCACCGTAAAAATACCCAACACCTACATCAAAACTTCTTTTACTCCGATGTTGATCTGCTCGTTGTTTCATTCAATTCTGCACCAAAGTGGTGTTATCCTTTAAAGGTTGGAGAACTTGTTGTTGATGCTCGATGTGATGTTTCACTGCTTGAATCTTTTTCTTCTTGATATGACCTTCTATCTTAAGAGTTTTAGGAGTCGTAATTTCTTCCAATGCATTACAATATATGGTTGGATTCATTTCTTGATGCTCGATGTGATCTTTCACTTCTTGAACATTTTTCTTCTTGATATGTCCTTCTATCTTGATAGTTTGAGGAGTGGTAATTTCGGCCAGTGCTTTACAAGATATGGGCATATTCATTTCTTCTTTGTTGATGTGATCTTTCACTTCCTGAACCTTTTTCTTCTTGATATGTCCTTCTAGCTTGCGAGTTTGACAAGTTGTAATTCTTACCAATGCTTTACAAGATATGGTCGGATTCATTTCTTCTTTCTCTGGGATTAGTTCCTGGTGTATATCCTGTTCTTTTGATATTTCTTGATCATTTTCTTCCTCCTCTTCATAATCTATGTAAAATAATTTCTTCTCAGCACACTTATGACCTTTAGTGTATTTTCTATCACAATTGTAAGAAAGCCCTTTTTCTCTTTTTTCTTCCAATTGTTGTCGTGTAAACCTTGTAGGTTGTGGAAGGCTAGGAGAAAAAACACTTCCATAATTATAGTCGTAAGTGGTGGGATTCGTTGTTTCCATAATTTCACTTTCAATTTTTCTTTCCAACCTGAATGCCTTCTCCAACAAATAAGGTTCCCAAAGACGAACCTCATGCTGAATGCTATCCTTTAAAGTCCCTATGAAGACATCAATCATTTTCTTCTCTAGAATATCATTTACCCTTATATTCAATTTTTGAAAGTCCTCAATGTGCTCTACCATTGAACCCTTTTGTTCGAGATTTATCAATTGGCTAAAGAAGATGTTACCCTTTGTATCCTCATAATGTGCTATCATTTCTTCCATGAAAATTGACCAAGTGACAAGTTCTTTATGAGAAAAAAGCCCTTTATACCATAAAAATTGATTTGGTTCTAAATATTAAGATGTAATATGTACCTTTTGTAATAGTTGAACCTCATGTAGATCAAATTATTGCTCCATCTGTAGTATCCAATTTACTGGATCCTTGCCATAAAACTTCCTCATATCACCTTTTCTTGATTTTAGGATCTTGATCTTGAAACGACTGTAACTTGGTAATTTCATATCTCTAAGTTTTGAAATTGCGTACTGCAGTAGCCCTCTGAGTCCTCTTTCTAACCCTGCAAGTTTGATTAGAATTTGATTCTCCAAGAAATAGTTATGCCCAATCTCCTAAGATGACCTGATTATATAATGTTTCAGTAGAGCGAACTTGTACAACGTGCCATGTGTCACTGTTTTGACCATCGGATCTGAAAATATACATAGAAACCTACAGTTTGTCATCTTTCTGTAACTTCTTACGAAAGTTCAATTTGTTGCTCAGAGAGAAAGTTATGACAATTTTCCCAAGGTGACATTCGTATGTAATAGTGGAGGGGCAGGCCACTACCCCCGGCCCCTCCCATCGAACCATTTTGTATTTAAAATAAACTTTGTTTGTTATAAAGGGAGGAGGTGGGGTTTGACCGCCCGACCTCCTCCATATTAAACGGATTTCAAACCAATCCACCTACAACCACTTTGTTGACAATTCTGCCCAAAAATTTATATAAAATGCTCATTTTTTAGTGCGCGGGAGATGGAGGAACCAGAAGCGGGCATATATTTTGAGATACAAGGAGGCAGTACACGCCATTTGAGGCAGAATTTTGTAGGAGCGTTGAATTTTCACTTTGTTAGATTTTGACAAATTTTATATGGTTTCAACACTTCTCGACGCCACGAACGCAATGGCACTATCCATTTATCCGTTTGAGTTCTACATTTTTTTGCCATTTTTCAATATGGAGGTGGAATCATGATTTCTGCAGAAACAGGGAGTGGAACCATGATCCTTGAAATTTTCCCGAGGAGGTAATTTTTCTCCATGTCGGAATATAGTCAAGTTCACAGTCGTTTTTCATGGTTTTCCATAGGGATCGCAATGGTGAGGTCAAATTCGCCTTTGGAATTGCATATTTCCAGTCCACCTATGGAGTAGAATCTTTGAGGAATCTAGGGGGAATCTAAAAGATTCCTTAAGCCCCAGATTTTCAATTTATCAGAATTCAAAAATTGGACACGTGATTTTGCATTATTCAACGTCACAAATATGATGGTGTTTTTAGATTTTTCATTTTCTCATTCTATTCTTTAGCCACTTTTCTAAGTGGAATGTAGGTGTCAGCATTCATGTGCGAGAAACCATTTTCATGCGATTCGATGTCGTGAGATCGATGGCATGAGAAACTTCAGCAATTTGACATCCTCTTCTTCAGATTGGCCCTGGATGTGAGGTATATGAATTGTATTCATGTACTTCTTTTGCTATGCATTGTGCTGCACAAATCCCTTTTTGATGCTTGATGTGGGATCTTGTTTCTTACTCGTTTCCATGATTCCTGCTTGATGTGATGCAGAATCATATGTGTGATGTACTTGTTGTCATGATTCTTCATGTTGTGTTTTGAGATCCCTTTGTCATATGTTGATGGGATACTCATGTTGTTGTCATGTATGTTTGCATTGAGATCCCATTTATGCCATGTTGGTGGGATGCTCATCATGCATGAGTTTGTGTCACCCTGATAGGAGTATTTTGACTGAGAGTTCCTGTAGTGGAACATCTCTTGGAGCCACTCCTGCGTGAGGCATTTTCCCTATATGATAGCAACATCGCCTCTATGTACATCATCACTATTGACAACACTTAATGCATCGGCCTACACCATCTTGACACCAGGGCCCAGAGACGTAGTCCCTCTTAGACGAACTCTGTTATCAATTACTTATGTTTTTATGTTGCTGATGATTGTCATGTTCCTCTTATTTACAACATGCACATGTATTCATTTATGTTTCTTTTAAAAAATGCAATTTAACACATCACGAAAGTAAAAGGTCTTGGAAGGGTCCTTCATCACACCTGGACCTGGATCAAGTAGTATCAGAGCGGTCTTTGCGTGGATGTGAATTGCAAGCGTGAACAATGGAACATGTAGTGATAGAGGATGAAAAAGCAATGTACGAGACCATGCTCAACATTTCAAAAAGGACCGTAGAGATAGTGTATGAAACTCTACAGAAAGAGACAAAGGAAAAGGCGTGATTGCATCTTCAGTTGCAAGCCACATAAGAGGCCATGGAAGAACTGAAGCACAACAAACATAATCTTCAAACAAAGAACACTGAATTGAAGATACGTCTATAAGAAGAGAGAGAGGAGAAACATAGTTTGCTACGACAGCTGCAAGAAAAGGACAAGGCCTTGGAAAAGTTGCAGCGTGACCCATGTGAGGTAAAAAGTAGTTCTTTGAATTCATGTATGTTTCCTGATGATGATTTTTCTACTTTTGAAAATCATACCATAGGAATTGGCTCTAAATTGTTGAAGAGAATGGGGTATGAAGGAAAAGGCTTGGGTGTTAATGGCCAAGGCATTGTCAATCCCATCAAAGTAAAAGAATTATCCCGTTAGGCAGGACTTGGGTATGTCAGAAAGGAAGTTGGGGAATGCGCCGAGACAGCTAGCAAACCAACAACAACAGATGATGAACAACCCTCATCAGTTCTTTCCATGTCGATAGAGGAGGTAAAAGATGTTGATTTCCTTTCAGTTTCATCGTCACATAGTATGATTTCTATTGGAGATGTGGAGATCCCAATTACGGGGAAAAACATGAGGCTCCTTACAAGGACGAGGCACGAGGAGGACAAAGAACTTGGTGTTAATAACCAAGGCATAACTCAACCATTGGAGGTTGTGCAGAGACCTCAATTTTTAGGTTTGAAAGACACCAAAGGAGAATGCTTGAAGGTGTCAGATTCTTCTGAGACATCATCGAAATTGTCGAAGAAAGAGAATGATGGGAAAATATCCCCATCATCCCATGGCAGTTTCCATTGCAAGGAAAGAGCTGAGGCAAGCTCTCATCGCCATACTTACACCAGAGACAGCAAGGAAAGGTATAACTAGTTTTAATCTTTGAATGTTCATTTCGATCCTAATTGTGTTTTTAATGATGGATGTAAATCATGGAATCAAAAAACATGTACCTTTTGTGGATTACATAACCATACATTTTCTAAGTGTTGGAAAAGAATGGCAACACATAAAATGATGAGGCGTGAAAGACCCTATCAACAACATGAAAATAAATAGGTTAAGCAAATCTAGAGGAATAAAACCTATTGTAGTCATTGCGATAGAAGTGGCCATCAAAGAGCCACTTGTTGGAGGCTCCATCCAGAGCAGCGCCTTAAAGACAAAGTGTCGGTATATGAACCAGTTGAAACGATGGTTCGACAAGCAAAGCCACCACAAGGAGCTGACCCATTCACAATGATAAGTGAAAAATGGTTTCTAGATATGTTAGCTTGTCATGGTCATGTTTTTGTAAATCATTTGTTGCATTTCAAAATGTAAAAGTGATGATGTGTTTTCCATCGCTCGTTCAGTAACAATGATGTCTGGTCTTATTTTGTGTCGCATGTTGAATTGTGAAAGTGATGGCGTGTTTCCATCACTTGTCAAAGGGACAATAGTGATTGGCCTTATTGTCGAAATCATGTGTTGTAGTGATGATGTGTCTTCCATCACTTTCTAAAGCAACAATGATATGTTGGACTTGTTTTCATGGTTGGGGTATTGCATCCATCTTGATGTAAACTTGACCATCGAGTATGTGTTATAAACTCGTGGCAAGTATGGGATGCTTGGGTCATTAGTTGCTCATGAAAGTCAAGCATGTAATTTGCAAAACATTGTACTACAAGTTGCAAAGGTTACAGGTGTCAACTCATTGCTTAAGGCTCCGAAGAACAAATGTGAAGGAGATGGAAGAAATACCTTTTCAGGACACTTGTGATGTAGACAGGGTACAGAGAAGTTGCAGATTATTTTTCATGCTTTTGGAGGACCAAAAGCTCCTCAGTGTGGAGGATTGATCCAGGTGGTTCCAGAGACACACACAGGACAAAGAGGACTCAGGAAAGCTCAAAAATAAAAGTGTTTAGATCATGCTCAAATAAGGACCAGAGTATAGATCTCGTCATCCTGATCGTGATGGTGCCAACGGTTCGTCAAACCGAGTCTGTATGCGAAAGTTAGAAGCAATGAAAGTTGGGTTGACTTTTTGATGACTGGGTAGGCTTAAGGAGGCCGCAATTTCGACTTTTCTGGCGGAAAAAATTTGGCCAACTCCAGCCAGATTCTGGGTGAAATTGTCACCTCATTAAATTCACTCCTTCGGTCCAAATCCAAATTTTGAAAATAAGGTGCAATTGGTTTTATATATAAACAAAAAAATATAAAAAAAGGGTGGCGGGCCACCAACCCCGCCACCCCAACCATACCATGTGACATTCATATGTAATAGTGGAGGGGCGGGCCACTACCCCCGACCCCTCCCATGGAACCATTTTGTATTTAAAATAAACTTTGTTTGTTATAAAGGGAGGAGGCGGGGTTTGACCGCCCGACCTCCTCCATATTAAATGAATTTCAAACCAATCCACCTACAACCAGTTTGTTAAAAAATCTGCCGAAAAATTTATATAAAACACTCATTCGTTAGTGCGGGGGAGCTAGAGGAACCAGGAGCGGGCACAGATTTCGAGATAGGAGGAGGCAATACACACTGTTCAAGGCAGAATTTTGTAGGAGGACTGAATTTTCACTTTGTCAGATCTTGACAAATTTTATATGGTTGCAACACTTCTCGACACCACCAACGCAATGGAACTATCTGTTTCTCCATCAGAGTTCTGCATTTTTTGGCCATTTTCCAGTATGGAGGTGGAACCGTGATTGCTACAGAAACAGGGAGTGGAACCATGATCCTTGAAATTTTCCTGAGGAGGTAATTTTTCTCCATGTCAGAGTATAGTCAAGTTTACAATCATTTTTCATGGTTTTCTGCAGGGATCGTAATGGCGAGGTCAGATTCGCCTTTGGAGTTGCATATTTATAGTCCACCTATGGAGCAGAATCTTTGAGGAATCTAGGGGGAATCCAAAAGATTCCTTAATCTGCAGATTTTCAATTTCTCAGAATTCAAAAATTGGATAGTAAATTTTGCACTATTCGACATCACAAATCTAATGGTGTGTTCATATTTTTCATTTCCTCATTCTATTCTTTAGCCACTTTTCTAAGTGGAATGCAGGTGTCAGCATTCATGTGCGAGCAATCATTTTCATGTGATTCGATGTCGTGAGATCGATGGCACAAATAGCTTCAGCAGTTTGACATCCTCTTCTTTAGATTGGCCTTAGATGTGAGGTATATGCAGTGTATTCATGTACTTCTTTTGCTATGCATTGTGCTACACAGATCCTTGTTTGATGCTTGATGTGGGATCTTGTTTCTTACTCGTTTTCAAGATTCCTGCTTGATGTGATGCGGAATCATTTGTGTGATGTACTTGTTGTCATGATTCGTCATGTTGTGTTTTGAGATCCCTTTGTCGCATGTTGATGGGATACTCATGTTGTCATCATGTATGTTTGCATTGAGATCCATTTTATGCCATGTTGGCGGGATGCTCATCATGCAAGAGTTTGTGTCATACTGATAGGAGTCTTTTGACTGAGAGTTCCTGTAGTGGAACATCTCTTGGAGCCACTCTTGTGTGAGGGAATTTTCCTTGTATGATAGTGACATCACCTCTATGTACATCATCACTGTTGACAACACTTAATGCAGCGGCCTAAACCATCTTGACACTGGGGCTCGAAGACGTAGTCCTTCCTGAACGAACTCTGTTATCAATGACTTATGTTTTTATGTTGCTAATGTTTGTCATGTTCCTCTTCTTTACATCATGCACATGTATTCATTTATGTTTCTTTTTAAAAATGCAATTTAACACATCACGAAAGTAAAAGGTCTTGGAAGGGTCCTTCGTCACACCCGGACCTGGATCAAATAACAATAAGGGTTTACACTAGTATTATAGGGACCTAACATCATTCATGGGATTGGCAAGTTAATATAGGAGGTTCATCATGAACTTCTCATGCATCGCATATCCTATCACATCATTGCAGAGGAAAGGTAAGAAGTTCAAATGGTAGGTAGAATGTGCAACTAGTTTTGAGAAACTGAAGCAGTTGTTGACACATGCACCTATTAGGGTCCTATAATAATAGGATTCATAATTTTGAATTGGCTATGGTTAGTCTTGTAATATTGTACATACTTTTGCTTTCTACAAAATTTTTTCCCATATTAAAATTAAAAAATGTAAAGAGGGTATGTCCTAAAAGAATAATCAAAGGACAAAAAGAAAGAAAAATACAAAAAAAGTAAAAAATATGAACTCCAAAAAGAGATAGAATAGATCATGAAAGTGTGCAAATTCAAATGCCACTCCTTTTACTTTACTTTGCAAAATAAGGTTGTGTGCAGCTTGTAAAAAATGCCACAATCCATGATGGACAAAAATTTTAATCTTGATTCATTCAAGCTTTAAATTTCATGTTGATACATAGAGAATAAATATCTAGCCAAACTGTTTAATCTTGGCAGATCGGTAGTTAGGTAGATAATAATAATGAGCTCATCAATTTAATCTGAGCCATTGGAAGTTATAAGGCTAGACTTAGATATTTTTCTTATCAAAGAAAAAGAAACGAAGGGTTAGAAAGCTCAAATGCACCCAATGAATGAAGATAAAATGCTAGGGTAGATAAAGGGTAGAAAGAAGAAGTTTTGCAAGTGCACAAGGTTGCTAAGTAAAAAAGAACTCTCATCATGCTTAATCCTATTTCTTATGTGCAGGAGGAATTATCAAAGAGAAAAAACATTCACTGAAATTCTTATTTACTAATTTCCCCTCATCTCACTAGACCCCCCAAATACTCAGTTTATTAATTTCCCCTCATTATCCCTTCATTACTTGTAAAAACCCTTTCCCTTCATTTTGACCTTTTATCCCTTTGTTTCACACATTTCCCTAGACAATTACCCTTCAAAAATCATTCCCCCTTCCCAAAACCCCTTTTCCTAGTGTGAAACACATTCCCATCACAAATAAAACACTTCCCCCTTATTAATTTCCCCTTTTCCCCTTCAAAACCCACTAAACCCCTTTATCCTAAGTTATTTCCTAAAGTCCTGCTTTATAATTCCCCACGTTATAATTCCCCGACACCCTTTAAATCACCAAACCTTGGTGTATAGTTAAAACCTCCGCCATATAAACCCATGGTTCCCACCTTTATTAACCAATTGCTTATGTTTAAAATCCCGTGATTACCTTTTAATTAATCACATTTCATTATAATTAAACCTCGAGCCTCGCCAACCACTTTCCAAATCTGTCTTTGCAACTTCACTGTGCGATACCCCTTCGATCTCGCATCTCTAGATCCAACGTCACATATTAATATTGCGCAGATTCACAATCCGACAGTTAACGGTCCAAAGACACGAGAGATTTGTGGTTTTGGTTGGGCATTGTTTTGCTATGTGGCGGCACCAGGTTATATCGCGTGCTCGCGAAAAATACCGCCCTTCACCCAAAATTGGTGCGATATGGATAAAAACCACTTCCCGCATGAAAGAAAAACTATCCACTATTCATTTACTAAACCTCACACCAAAATCTAACCATTATTGGTTAAAATGCCGAAAAATCCCCATTTTGCTCTTTTCACTCATTTTCGCTGCAAACCTCTATTAACCAATTCTGACACCCTGAACCTCTGCGCGACCAATTTAACCACCTTTTTCCACTCGAAGACGCTGCAGACACCAAATTGAAGTAGAAAATTGACAATTGAAGCCTTAGAAGCCTTTGCTGCCACCACAGAACCCTATCTACACACCAAATCACAAATTTCCAAGTATTCTTGAAAGAACCAAAATGACCCTGTGATTTAATCTATGCACAGTAAATATTAAAAGGTTAATTAATTAAATTAATTGAAAAACCTTGTTAAACTCAAGAAATCCTTATTGTGTGTCCAAAAACCCTGTTCTACACACTGTAATTACCCTCCCCACTGTTCCAGACCTTCTGACCTTACTCCTAAAGCCACAGAAAGAGTAATTCCATTGAACAAACCAAATTATGGCTTCCCAAAGCTCTCTGGATGTAAGACCTCTGTAAACCCCTCATTTGGATATTGACCACCTCCCACTGGCTGACAGAGAGTTTCAAATTAAAGATATTGCTTCCCCTAGCCACCTACTGAAACTCCACTGCTGGAGTAAAGACAAGTTTTTAAACCAGAATGATGACATTCACCTATGGGAGTCAAATTTTCCCAAGTACTTGTTCCCACAGGTACACCTATTCCTAGAGATCATCCACTTCTGCCAAGCTTGCTATGTCCCCAGTCAAAGAGCCATAGTTTCCCCTGACCAACAGGTTCTATTCACCATTATTGCAGAATCAATAAATCAAATGCTACAGATCCAGCCAGGCCCAAATGAGACCCCACTTTCCATTGAAGGCTTACTTGAACTCTACACCAAGCTAGACCTTCCCAAGAAAGCTTAGATCTTTTAAACTTTCATCATTGAAGAGTCTCATACTCCAACAGATAGTCCTCCATATGCTGCCACCATTTTCTCTGAGAGAGGCAGACAAATTATAACCATGCTCTCTTGCATTCTAGGGTACACCACTGATGAGCATGTGGATGAGGTTGTTCTTGCTTTCCTTTCTATCTTTTTCCTAGGCAAGCCTCCTGCTACAGTCTACAACTTTGCTCAGTTCATAGCAAACATAATCCATGAACAATTTATCAGATTACCAAATGAGAGAGTGTTCAAATATTCATTAGTATTGTTTCACATGTTCTTATACTTTCAGTCAGACAAGTTTCCAGTCAGCATCCAAAAGTTAGACACCAAGGGAAATCCAAGATCTGTCATCTTTTGGACACCATTGATCCAAAGATATTCCACTATTTTTTCTTATAAAGAGTTCATTAATTCATTTGTTCATCCAGTTATAAACATGCTAACCAGTAGCTATCAACCCAGGATAAATGAGGAGATTAAGAGAGTTTTACAGTTGGCTAAGAATAGTAGAGTGGGAGACTGGTATCTATACCAAGACCACATAGAAATCAGGATATATGGATGCCAACTAACTCCCTACAAGCTACCCAAATACCTCCCCATGAGGATATTTGCATTAGAGTATTTTAGGAAAATTATAAACTCTAATGAGGTTAATTTCCTGTCAGCTAGGAATAAGATCTAGTTTAAAATCAAAAACCAATTGGGTCCTTTTATTTGTAATAATAGGGAAGTTGGACAATAGGCGGACAAAATATTACAGCAGATGAACTTCAAAAGCAGTTTCATGTGGCAGTATTACCCTAATGGAGTCATAAATAAACTAAGGCTCAAACTCAAGCTAAGTACTTTCATACATGACCTCAGGCTAGACATTTAAAGATATGCCAACCAATCAGAATGGTTGGAGAATACTTTAATATATGTGGAGGATGCTTTAATAGATGTGGAAAATCATATTGATACTAGTTCATTTCTGAAGGTTCTAGCCCTACAAGAACAAATGACGATTACTCCCATTCTACAGACTCTAGCTAACAAGGACAGAAGTGTGAAAAGAACCACGGAAGAAGGTTCGAGCTCTAGGATAGACACTACAGATGATAGGTTTGAGATCAGTTATAGGAAGAGGCCCAAGCTTAATCCTATAAATGAGAAAGAACACACCATTGAGACAGTGTAAATCACTGACACTGACACAATGGTTGGAAGGAATAAAGGCCCAACAGTTTCAGAGGAAACTCACTAGCCTTCTACTTCAAACACTCAACTTATTGAAAAACAACTTAGCATTGAAGTCTCTTCATCCAACAAGCCTATGGATAAAGAGAAAGATATAAAAGAGAAGTACAAGGAAATCAAGTTGAGGAATGAGGCATTAAAGGTTGAAACTTATGCCTAGTACTTCAAACAAACACCTACAAATCAAAATATATTAATGTCAACCTTTAACATTAAAATAGGTAAAATGCAAATGACATTCATGCAGCCTACAGTCCAGCAACCCAGATCATCAACAGACTACAAGAAAACAAATTTTGAAGTTTTGGCTAGGGATGTTCATCCTATTGACAAAATTGAGTTCCATAAATAAGCCAGTGAAATGATTTATTCCATCATGAAAAATAAAGCAATGACAGTGTGTAGGTTTTAACCCCGTACAAAAATTACCTGCATACGAATTCTAAAACAGAGAAAATAAACAATAGCGAGAGCATAACACATAAAACACATAAACACAAAGATTTTCCCCCGGATCCCAAAACTAGGACTATTTGCTTGATTTTTCATTATATTCCTTTCAATGTTACAATACATATTTATACATGCTGAAGCATCTAATACCATGGAATGAAAACCATCGCGTCCAAAACCATCTACCAAAAAAACCATCGCATCCAAAAAACATGTGCGAAAACATGCACAAAACCATAGGTGGGTCCGCCCAACCTAATATAGGGTCCAAAACCAAAATTTTCCGGGGCGCTACCTCGGACCCTATAAAGTGGGGTTACGAGTGCCCCTCAAACCCCCTGTGACCTCCCCGCCTCTAACCCCAGTTAACTACGTGGGCTAGTCGTGAAAAGAATACAACACAACCCAACATTCTCCCACTTGTTGTTTTCTTTCCACAGGGGGCCACAAGAGAGCTTAGTCATTTATCCAGCCCTGCAACGCCCATTGTTTCTCTACACCAAGAGAACTTCTCAGAGCACATTTTTTTCAATGCATCTACAATATTCTTCTAAGTGTCCACCTTTTCTAGAAACAACTTTTTGTCTTCTATCATATCCCTCACAAAGTGATACTGAACATCAATGTGCTTTGTATTTGAATGATATGCAGGGTTCTTTGCCAAGAAAATTGCACTTTGGCTGTCACAGTCTATCCTTATAGCTTCCTGTACTAACCCCATACTTGAACACAATCTTTGCAACCAAACTGCTTCCTTGCTTGCATGAGTGGATGCCATGTATTCTGCCTCTGTAGTTGATAGTGCCACTACAAATTGTTTCTTACTCATCCAACCGACTGCACCTCCAAATAGGCTAAACACATACCCACTTATAGATCTTCTCTGATCTAGATCTCCAGCCCAGTTTGCATCAACAAAGCCACGGATATCCAATGCTATGTCCAATCCTAGTCTTCCTTGGTAGCACAAACCATAATCACTAGTGCCACACAAATACCTAAAAACCCGCTTCACTGTTGTCCGATGCTCCTTTCCTAGTTTTGACGTAAAATTTCTCAATACTCCCACTATATGTGCAATGTCTGGTCTAGTACAGACCATTGCATACATCAGGCTACCGACTGCACTTGCATATGGAACACAGGACATGTCCTCTTCCTCTTCTTGTGTCTTGGGACACTGTTCAGCAGATAACCTCACACCTACAGGAATAGGAACCTTCACCGGTTGACTATCTTGCATATTAAACCTTTGAAATATTGTCTCGACATACTTCCTATGGTTTAACCAGAGCTTCCTCTTTGCCCGATCTCTTTTAATTTCCATGCCCAAAATATTGTTTGTAGCACCAAGATCTTTCATGTCAAATTTGGAGGACAATTGGGTCTTCAAATCATGGATAACTTCTTTGTCATTTCCAACCAGCAACATATCATCCACATACAAGACCAGATAAATAACACGGTCACCAATTAATTTAAAATAGACACAGTGATCTACTTTGCTTTTGGTGAAGCCAAGTCCCCGTATAAATGTATCAAATTTCTGATACCACATCCTTGGTGACTGTTTTAATCCATACAGAGACTTCTTTAACTTGCATACCAGTTCTTTCTTACCCTTCACCGCAAAACCTTCAGGTTGCTTCATGTAGATCTCCTCTTCTAGATCCCCTTTAATAAATGTTGTCTTCACATCCATTTGTTCTACCTCAAAATCAAAAGTAGCAACAACAGATAAAAGTAATCTAATAGAAGTTACCTTGGCAACAGGAGAAAAAATATCACCAAATCAATTCCTGGCACCTGGGAATAACCTTTTTCTACCAATCGAGCTTTGCATTTCTCCACCTTTCCTTCTGCATTTGTCTTCTTCTTGAACAACCATTTGCTGCCAATGGATTTCCTTCCAGCTGGAAACTCCACTAGATCCCAAGCCTCATTTTTGTGCAAAGATGCCATTTCATCAACCATGGCCTCTTTCCAGAGTTTTCCATCCTTTGAATCTACTGCTTCCTTCACAGTTCTGGGATCATCGTCAGTAATAGATAAAGCAAAATTTAAACAGAAAGCAGATGGACTATACCTTTCTGACCGCCTTCTTTCTTGAACGGATCTTCTCAGACCCGGAGTTTGTGGCTCTTCATCTTCTGATTCCTCCTCTATTGTAGAGTATATTTCTTCCTCCTTTGGCTCAAACTCTATCTTCTCAGGTTCCTTTGGTTGGACTTCATGTTTAATAACATCTTTTACCTCTCTGAACACCACATCTCGGCTGTACACAACCTTCCGTGTGACTGGGTTCCAAAGATTATAACCCTTTAAACCATCCTTATACCCAATAAAGATGCACTTTTCAGATTTACTATCCAACTTCGTTTGTTTCTCCTTTGGAACATGTACATATGCATCACATCCAAATACCCTCAGATGTGAAAGAGAGGGTTTCTTACCAATCCATACCTCTTGTGGAGTCTTATCCTCCAATGTTGATGAAGGTGACCTGTTGACCAGGTAACATGCAGTATCCACCTCCTCTGCCTAGAATTCCTATCCTAACCTAGCACCACTAAGCATGCTTCTGGCCCTTTCCATCAACGTCTTGTTCATTCTTTCTGCAACTCCATTTTGTTGAGGTGTATATGGAGTCGTCTTCTGCCGTGCTATACCACACTTCTTACAGAATTCTTCAAATTCCTTGCTGCAAAACTCTCCACCATTATTTGTCCTTAGCACATTTATCTTCTTCTTTGTCTGATTTTCCACGAGAGCCTTAAATTATTTAAACCTATCAAAGGCTTCAGATTTCTTCTTAAGGAAATATATCCATGTATTCCTTGAGAAGTCATCTATAAATGATACATAGTACACAGACTTACCCAATGATGGAACCTTCACAGGTCCAAACACATCACTATGCAAAAGCTCTAAAATTTGTTTTGCCATCTTACTACCAGAGGGGAAACCCACCCGATTCTTCTTCCCATATACACAACTTTCACAGAAATCAAAAGCTAGAGAGCTATTACTCATACCTTCTACCATACCTTTACCATGAAGTATTCAAAGTCCCTTCTCTCCAATATGTCCAAGCCTTTGATGCCACAGCATGGTCTTCTCTCCTGAGACCACTAGATTTTCTGCTCCACTTTCAGGAACCACAGAACTGTTGCACCCATCAATAACAGTGCTACCTTGCATCTTGTACAGAGTTCCAATCTGAACTCCCTGCATCAATACCAGTGCTCCCCAAACATTTTGCAGGTATCCTTCTCGAACACTGTTTTTACACCTGCATCATGCAGCTTACAGAAATCAGATTTCTGGCTAATGCAAGAATATGCAGAACACTCGGAAGTGTTCTAACCCTTCCACCTTGCAATTTCAGCTTTAATTTTCCGCAACCAACGATTCTAGCCTTCCTGTCATCCCCCAAGAAGACATCACCACCATCGTATTTCTCATACTCGCAGAACCACTCTCTATGGGGAGTGAAATGAAAGGATACACTTGAGTCAATCAACCATGCCTCATGATCTACATGTGTACTTGAAGAAGCCAAGTACACATCCCTACCTTCATCTGAGGTGGTTTTCACCTCTGCAGAATGAGCATCATCAGATCCCTTTCCTTTATCAGGAGCTTCAGATTTACAGTCCCTTTTGTAGTGCCCTTCCTTTCCGCATTTCCAGCACACCACCTTTACAGTTTTTCCTGGAGATTTAGATCTCCCTCTAGATTTAGATCTCCCACTCGATGACTTATTTTTGTTTCTATTCTAGGACCATCCTCATACAGACAAGGCATCACCATTCTGGCTCTCCATATTTTTCTGTCTCATCTCCTCCGTCAGCAAGGCTGAGACTATTTCATCAAACTGCAAGGTAGTTGCATTGCTACCTATTGCAATAACCAGACTATCCCATGAATCTGGTAGAGAACACAACAAACTAATGCATTTATCTTCATCTGAAATTTTAATATCAACAGATGCTAACTGACTTACCACAATATTAAATTCATTCAGATGCTCTATCATTGAGTCTCCATCTTTCATCCTCAGGTTATACAACATTTTCTGCAGGAACAGTTTATTCACCAGAGACTTAGATTGGTACAAAGTCCCTAACTTTTCCCACAAAGCCTTCGCCATGGCTTCCCCTGATACATTCAACAATACTGAATCTGAGACACACAAACATATTGTGCTCTTTGCCTTCCGATCCAACTTCTTCCATTCTTCATCGGACACTCCCATTGGTTTAGTACCCGGATCTACCGTGATCCACTAATATTTATCCACCAATAGATCCTCCATCTTGAGTTTCCACAACTCAAAACTCTGACCATTAAATTTCTCGATCTCTATCTTTCCACTGCTCGTCATCTTCTTTCACCACTAGAATCAATCTTGCAGATCTCTCATTGAACAGGGTCTACCACAAGCCCAAGCGAAACCCCTCAGCAACAAAGGCGTCCCCTTGAAGCCAAAACTACTCTGATACCAAATGTAGGTTTTAACCCCTGTACAGAAATTACCTGCATACGAATTCTAAAACACAGAAAATAAACAATAGTGAGAGCATAAAACATAAAACACATATACATAGATATTTCCCTTGGATCCCAAAACAGGGACTACCAGCTTGCTTTTTCATTATATTCCTTTCAATGTTACAATACATATTTATACATGCCGAAGCATCCAATACCATGGACCGAAAACCATCACGTCCAAAACCATGGACCGAAAAAACCATCGCGTCCAAAAAAACATGTGCAAAAAACATGCACAAAACCATAGGTGGGTCCGCCCAACCTAACATAGGGTCCAAAACCAAAATTTTCCGGGGTGCTGCCCCGGACCCCATAAAGTGGGGTTACGGGTGCCCCTCAAACCCCCTGTGACCTCCCTGCCTCTAAGCCCCGGTTAACTACGTGGGCTAGTCGTGGAAAGAATATAACACAACCCAACACTGTGCACAAAATTCAAATCTCACTGGATAACATCACAGCATAGCTTAAGCTAGAAAAGGCATCCTCACAGGCCAAGGATAACAGAATCAAGTCACTGGAAGACTTGGTGATTGAAATTGGGTATAATCCCAATGATGTCAAGGCTGCAGAAAAACTTATAAAAAAGAAAAATGAGGATATTGCTGCTTTGAAGAAGCAACTGAAGCTGCCTCATTCAAAACATCCATAGACCAAGGAGGTCCTAGAAAGCCAAACCCAGCAGGAGGAAATGATGGATCTCATTCTTCAGTTGAATGATCAATTGAAAGAAATGGAGAAGGAATTGGACAGTTTAATACAATTGAAATAGGCCAGCCTTGAGACAACCACTACCACTGCCATTCCTACAGTTACAACAACAGTTCCATCAACTTTGGTAGCTTCATTGGCCCCCACAGCTCCACTAGCTACAACACTTCCAGCTGCAACAACATCTACATCAGCAATAGGTTCAACAACAACAACAGCTCATCCAAGTGATGAGGCAAGTAAACTGGTCAAAGCCATGGAGGACATGTCCATTCAGACCACAAAAATAAATAAACTCAAGGAACATATAACAAGTATAGAGGATGAGAAGAAATTGGCTTAGATTATGCACAAAAATGAAGTTCAAAAATCAAACAGGTTGACTAAGAGGATGAAGATTTTGGAAAAAGAGTTAACATTGAAGGAGCCACTTGCCCAAGCTAAATAAAAACTATGGGCCAATATCATTGACTCTGTTAATAATATTTGGCCATCTATATAAGTAATATTTGAACAAAATTATTTAGTCAAAGAGGCTACTAAAGCAATTCAGAGAGTTAAGGATGAACTTGGAGACATGCCAGACGAATCCACCAGAATAATCCAATTCCTTAACTCTAAAAATAAATATGAATTGCAAGAGCTAGACATAGCTGACAGGACTAGCACTATACTAAAGGTAAAGAAAGTGCTCACCAAGAGAAGCTTAATGATGCATCTTGAAGACATATGCTAAATCATGGAGTTGGCTTTAAGCAGGTTCATGGTTAAGTTTGATGCTTTAAGGCAGAAAGGTCTACCAAATCCCTTGGTAATAAATGACAGATAAATGACACATGAAGACTACAACAGGAAAATCAGAGAAGTGGCAAGAGATCAAGCCAATAATTCTTCTATGAAAGGGATGCCTACAGGAAAGGTTCTATACCAGACTTTTGAGAACCTATTTTACCTCCAACATGAGGTAAAACACCTTTTTGTAAATAAGCCCACCTTTGCAAAATACATAGAAGTAGATGAAGTCTATAGAAGAATGGTAAATATTAAATTACCAGACACAGAGACTTGGGAAAAGTTAAATGATCTACTGTGAAATTGCAAAGTAAAAGTGAATACAGAGCAGTAAAAGAAAAGCAACAGGTCAGCCTAGTCAAAGAGTATCAGATGAAAGAGTATCAGTCAAAGGGCAAAGTAAAAAGACAGTCAGCGTGGAAGACCAACAACAAAGGAGAAAAAACAACAAAAGATCAAAGCATAAGACAACACAACCAAATAAACAACAGTTGAATATCTATCTCTATCTTCTTGCATGAAGATATTTATTTTTCCTAGAATAATTTCCTAAACAGTTTGGTATATTTTGTAATATTTTTTTGTATAAATGCTTCATAATTCGAAGTATAGAAGGTGGATTGCTAGACATTTATATAGTTGTATTGATTTGTAACCTGAGGGTTCATTGTTCCAATTTTTCAAGTCAACAAACTGGACTGAGTAATAAAAAAATTGCATTACAGGATTGATTTGTTGGGCCACTTCAGTGAAGTATTTTCTTTTTGTCAAATTTTTATTTTCTTAAGTGTTTAACAAACTTGCATTTCATCTAAATTGAATAAAATAACTGGAAATTTATTACAGAATTTGTTTAAGTACACTCTGTCTTGAAAAGTTAATCATTTTAATGTTTTCTTCTGATATCCAGAGTAGGGAATCCTTCATTGCTCCCTAGTTTCGATTGACCCCTACCATTTCCCTCATTATCCGGTTTGAGGAACCCTTAATTGCTCCTTGACCCCGATTGAAAACCACTTCACCATCCAGCCTAATAGATCTGAATTTACTCAGCTACCTTGCCTTGTAAACATTATTTTTAGAACTTGATCCAGTCTTGTTTTCTTGACACTTAACCCCATAGCCCAATGGTAAAATACATCCCTCTACCCATCTAAGTCAGTGATTCCACCACCAAATCAAAATCAAAACCCCATCTAAGCTTAAATAACTAGCCTAAAATCAATTAACTTAAACAAAGTTAAATCATAAAGAGAGAGCCCTCTCTGAGCATTAGGAAGGCTAGATCCTGATCTCAAAAGTAGGTTTGTGGTTACCTCTATCATTTCTTTCATAACAAATCTAGGGAAATTTTAGAGTGGTAACTACACCAATGCTAAAGATTGCAGATCCGAACAAGGAGTTTGTAGTGTGTACATATGCTTGCAAGAGAGGACTTGGTGGAATTCTCATGCAAGAAGGATAGGTAGTGTTCTATGAGTCACAGAAACTGAATGAGGATGAGAAAAATTATCCAATGCACGATCTTGAGCTAGTAGCGATCATACATGCATTGAAGATGTGGAGGAACTATCTTATTGGAAGGAGGTTTGTATTGATGAGTGATCAAAGTGGGTTGAGGTATTTTTTTGACCAGCTAAATCTAAACTCGAAGAAAGCTAGATGGTTGGCCACCCTTAGTGAGTTTGACTTCAAGATCACATACATCAAAGGAAAGGAGAACCAAGTTGCAGATGCTCTTAGCAGGAAGGTATAGGTAAATCATATAGCAACTATGAGATCTTATGGGATAGAGCTACAGGATAGGATTTTGCAAGCATGACAACAAGATGACAAGTACATGGAGATCATGCATAGGCTACAACAGAGTACAGGTATTGGTACATGCACATGTATAGGTGAAGGTATAGGTACAGGTACAGATATAGGTACAAGTATAGGTACAAGTATGGATATAGGTATAGGTATAGGTACAGGTATAGGTATAGGTGATCAACATGCAGACTATTGTCTCACGGAAGATGGTATGGTGAGATTTAGGGATAGGATCTAAGTGCAAAATTTCAGTGAGCTCATGGAGCTCATCTTGAGGGAGTTTCACATGAAGCCATACTTGGGTCACCCAAGATATTAGAAGACGTTTATGGTGGTGAAGAAGTTCTACTATGGGCCGAATCTGAAGAAGGAAGTGGAAAAGTTCATGGCTAGATGTTTAGATTATTAGTAGGTAAAGGCAGAATGTAAGCATCCAGGTGGTTTACTACAACCTATTGTGATTACGAAATGGAAATGGGAGGTCATTTCCATGGATTTCATTATAGGTCTTTTGAGGACAATGAGACACCATGATTCTATTATGGTAATGGTCGATAGGTTGAGAAAGGTAGCTCACTTCATTCCAGTGAAGACTACATATTCAGCCAGTGAGGTGGCATAGGTTTTCATCAGAGAGATAGTGAGATTACATGGTGTTTCGAAGAAGATTGTGTCAGACAGGGATGTATAGTTCGCTTCCAAGTTTTGGAAGGATTTATTTATAGGTTTGGTTACAGAGTTGGCCTTTAGTACATCTTATCATTTGCAGAAATATGGATAAATAGAGAGGGTCAACAAGATCTTCGAGGATATGTTGAGGATTTACGTGATGCAATAGTAGAGGAGATGGGAGGAAAATCTCCCATTGGTTGAGTTCGCATACAACAATGGTTATCAGGAGTCATTGAGGATAAGTCCTTTCGAGGCATTGTATGGGAGAAGTTGTAATATTCCCATTAGCTGGAGTGATCCACTGAACAAGGTACTTATTGGACCGGATATGTTGGTAGACATGGAACAGGAAATGCAGGTTATAGAAAAGAATCTAAAGGCAACACAAGATAGAAAAAATAGTTATGCGGACCAGTATAGGGTATTCAAGGAGTTTCATGTTGGGGAGCATGTATGTTTGTGCATCAAGCCCAAGAAGAGTTCTCTGAGGATTAGTTTATGTGTGAAGTTGGAACCATGGTATCCCGAGCCTTTTGAGATCCTTGAGAGGATTGGACCAATGGCTATCAACTTGCACTACCTCCAATAGTGAAAGTCCATTATGTTTTCCATATTTCATTACTTAAGATGTATATAAAGGATGTTGATCATGTTATTGATTGGTCTGTATTGCAGGTGGAGCAAGAAGGAGAGTTCTAGTCGGAGCCTTAGTGCATATTGTAGTGGAAGCATCTCATGCTCAAGAACAGAGCCATAGAGAAATTTAAAATGTAGTGGAAGCACTTTGGGCCTAAAGAAGCTACATGGGAGATGGCAGATCAGATGCAGGCCATGTATTCTTTATATTTTCCAGTTGAGGTAAAGCAATTTTTGTTTGATGTTCAGTATATGTTTGGCTGATGTTTTGGTAGATGTATATATATGGATGTAATTACCGCCATGATCTACGTTATAAAGCTTCAATAAACGGTATGGTTGTTATCTTTTCATGTTGTCATGATGTTTTTCTTTTGAGCAGGTATTTCATTGTAAATACTACAACGAGCTAAGTTATAAAGCTCCATGAGCAACATTATTCCTTTTTAATGGTTTTGCTAAGGTCTTGGTGTGGTTTAACACCGAGGATGGTGTTCCCCAAGGGGAAGGGTTCTATAACAACCCTGGTGAAAAGTTCATGTACTAAAATTTAATAAAGGAAAAATAAGACCACGGTTAAGGGACACGTACTCCAAGATGAATGTTGGGAAAAGGTATCCTAGTGGGCGTCATTGGATGTGTTTATGGCTAAGGAAATTGGCGAAGGCTAAGGCAAAGGAATTAAAAGGAAAAAAGGAAATTTTGACACATTTATTTATGAAAATAAAGGAAAATAGGAGAAAAGTAAGGTGAAAGGTCATAGGTTGCATGTGGGGAGGAGATTGAAGGAAAATAATGGAAAATGAAGAAAATAGAGGCCTCATTAATAAAAAGGCTTATGAGATTTAGTTGGTAACCTTTTGTCAGTTTAAGTTTTGAAGCTCTCTCATGATTCTCTCTCTTTCTCACACTTGGTCACTTAGAGTTTTCTTGGAGCACTCTAGCTTTGGATCAAAGAAGGAAAACAAAGAAAAGGGAAAGGAAGGAAAGTGAGGATTAAAGAAGGTAGAGGAAGATCAAGAAGCTTAAGCAAGAATTCTTGTAGGTAACATATTGCATGTGTGATTTCCTAGTTGGTTTTGACATGCATGGCTTTCCATGTTGGTTTATGGTTCTCTTGTTGTTGATGGCATGGTTTTGCCAGGTTATGACAATGGTTTTCAGCCTAGCTTTTCTTTTTCCAGATTCCTTGGTGTGTTTGGATGTTTATCTTGGTTTTGAGCTTTGGATTTACTAGATGGATTTTGGAATTCGAGATGGAGGTGGTCTCAAGGTTCATTCCCAAAGCCCTAGCAATCCCTTGACCAGTTTTGGCGGGATACACTGTAAAGCCTAAGGGACGAGTCTTGGTTTAGGGCCTAGTGATTCGGGTTTCGATTACAGTAAATCTTGAGAGACTGGTCTCGGTTTAGGGCCTTGTGATCCGGGATTGGATTGAAGTAAATCCTGAGAGACAAGGAGAGAGAAAATTCCTAAAGGATAGTGATGGATTCTAGATGGCATTTCAAGCTCGATTTGGTTTTGTGATTGGAGCACTAGTTTTGGTGTGATCATGGTTTAGTGGGGGTGGAGGTAGTTTAACCTCTAGTTTCCCTTGTTTCTTTTTGGATTGGTTTATCCATGACCAAGGCTACTCTGGTGTCCCAAGGAGGTATTTTAGTAAGGCTTCAGGCCAGGAAACTTTCATAGAAGGAAGCATTCAATGTGATGACTTGTCTAGGGCATGTAACAACTAAATTAGGGTTTGATGAGCCCTAATTGTACTGATCTAAATGTCGGGAGTGATTTGCCAAAATAGGCCTGTAACAGATCCCACATTCATGCTTAGAATATGGAACGGGGGTGACTGGAATAAAGAAATATTTGGTTCAACCATGTCTAAGTCTGGGTGGTACGTGGAAGTCCTGAACTTGGTCATATTTTCCTATGATTAATGAAAGCTAAGTTCTCTTACTTTCATTCATTTTATATGTGGATTTAATGGCTTTTATATCTCTGTTATTTCCATGGTTTTATGTGGGTTATAAGCATGCTTAATTGACTGGTTCACTTTTCCTTCTTACTCCAAATCCCAAGTATGCTAGACTCCTCCAAGAGTGCTCCAAAAAAAATCTAAGTGTCCAAGAGTATGAGAGAGAGAGAATAGAATGAGAGCTCCGGAAATGAACTAACAAAATCTAATACTGACAAAATCTTACCAACTGATCGTTAGAAGTATTTTGATCAATGACGCCTCTATTTTCTTCATTTTCCTCCTCACATGCAACCTATGACCTTTCACGTTCCTTTTTCTCCTAATTTCCTTTATTTTCATAAATAAAATTCCAATTAATGCCTCATGCCTTTCCAAAGCATTTTCCATTTCATTTTCAAATTTCCTTAGCCATAATAAAGCAATGAATACCCACAATAGGATGTTTTTCCCACCATTCATCTTGGAATACGTGTCCCAAGACCTTGGCCTTATATTTTTTTACATGTATTTTTAACCAGGGCTGTTACAGAAACCTCCGCCTTGGGGGAACACCATCCTCAGTGTTTAATGAAACCTACTATCAACAGTTCGTAATTTCCTTTGGTTATAGGAATGAAACCTAGAGGTAACCACAAAACGCTTGCGGAATTGGAAACTAGCCCTTCCAACCCCAAAGAGGGCCCTCTATTTCAGATCAACCACTAAAGATTGGTTTCAATGAAGAATAATGGATGGATCTTGGGCAAATAACAAAGTTTATAGGTGTAGTGGTATGGCAGAGAAAAACCCATTGGGCATGGAGTTAGTAAAAAGTGAGATCAATGACATGGTGGGTGCTCGGTGAATTGGGGAAATTTATTCAGAGGAAAGATTGAAACACTTCCTTGTGCCAATTTATATTTACAAATGTGATAAGAATAAAGAGAGTAGATAACCATCTCAACGCATCAAATAATTGATGAATCTTAAAATGATTATGGTAGAAAAAACATATGGATTGTCTAAATGACTGCAATAGAGCACCATTAAATAGATGAACACTGAAACAAGGTTTTCATTTAAACATCATAGGAATAAATATAACAAAAAAAAAATGGGAAACACTCACATAAGAGAACTGAATCACATGAATCTTTGAAGAGATTTAATGAGGTACTTCTGATCCTCCAATTTCATTAAAACTCAGAAAAATTACAATATGCACAGTGTTCTTTCCTCTCCAATTTGACCAACCAGAAGTATTTTCCATATCTTTACATCATTATATACAATGAGTAATTCGAATTACCACTCTAGGTGGTCGAATTCACTTCATAAAATTTGAATTGTCCAGATGCAATGCATCTTTACTTGTTATTCAGAGAAAGCAAAAATTGTTATTACAATTTAGAAACATCAACTCAAACAATGCATATTTGTTTAACTACTCAAAATACATGATTTTAAGCCTATCAACATGATTTTAAACTTATCGACACTTATACAACAACTAAAATGACTTCTAGAAGTTTCAACATTGGAAATTTTCCAAAATAACATTGATTGATATGTTTGCGCATCAAGTCTACTACGAAATAGGGACCGAATTTCTAGAAGAATAGGGGCCCAAAACTAGCTCATATATCCTAAATCTGGAAAGATGTTGCAAAATAAAGGGATATTTTTGTAGATGAGAGTGTCCTTGAGAGAAAACTCTCTCAGTTTCCAAAAAATCTTCTTCATCTCCTCACAATCTACACCCAAACATAATAACCAAAATAGGAAATGCCAAAACGTGAAAAATAAACTCTAAATATGCATTTGATGCTTCCAATATATGAACCCTATGCCGAGACTGAAGGAGTCTTTTGTTCTTTGGCCCATTATTGGATAAAAAACTCTTTTAGTTTTATGAAATTCAACTCCATTTGCTCGAAAGCAAGTTTTGAAAAATGATGAAAAAAACAATCAATTCACAACATATTTGTACCAAGTCCAAGTATCCCTCCATGCTCTGTATGTTTTCACACCTCCCTTGGAAAAAGGGATCAAATGGGTAGGCTTGAAATGTATGTGTGATGGTGTAGAACTCTTGAATTAGTCTCTCCAATTCTTTCAGACCTCCTAGGTGAATAGAAAGAGGAAAGCACACTTTGATTCCTAGATTATAGGATCCTAGCATTAGCTCCAATGGTGATGGAATACTCCCTATGAGGTGCCAAGAGCATCATAGACTAGTAGCTCGATCCATTGAGAAATGGAGTTTAAATGCAATCTGTTCTGACCTATGACCTTCTCTAACTAAAGCCAAATTGTTGCAATGTAACCAATATATAGACTAAAAGTAAAAGTGATGCTAGAAAGACACTACTACAACTGAAAACTAAAGTGTTCTCATTCCTATGAGCTTATTTATATACAGAGAAACCTACTCTAATCTGATCTATGAAAATATGAATTAGGTGACACTAAAATGCCAATGCAACCAGTCCAGTAGCTTCTCAACTGTAGCTTCTTGACTATGCTTTAGCAGAATGCAAACTGGAACATGTAAGGGCAATGGAAACTTATTGTAGGCTTGATCTTCACAGATGAAACATGATTCGAACTCTGTAGTGAGAAATTCATCCACATAGAAAAATATGGGATCATGAAAGACAAGATTTATTGGTTTATCTTCAAAGTATTATGCAAATTGATGATCATGCTTGGATAGTTCATATATGATTTGGTTTCCATCATACAGTTTCAGCTGTGAGTCATCAAACCCATTCTCAAAACACTCCTCAATCTCAATATCGAAAGGAAAAACTATCACTTCTCATTTCATCTAAAAAAGGTTCTCAAAGGGCTGATTTTGACATTGGAAATTGTGGGACTTAATTTGAACTTCTAAGACTTGAATATCTTTCTCAATTTTTTCAGCAAACTCTTCTAAAAAATGGTCTTGGCTTTAGAGCTACATTTGCATGAATTTATATTAATAGGTAAAAATTTTGAGAAAGCATCATCAAAATGATCCTATTATTCTATGAAAAATTCAATAGAAATAGGGTTTGCTACATACTCTGACGTCTTGTTTGACAAGTAGTCGGATCAATAGTTTAAGCTCTGAATGCTTGAAACAATGGAGTCTCCATGAGTGTTCTACAACCTGGATTCTATGACAATGGATTCACCCGGTGAAAAATATGCAGCGTTTTGATGTTCAACTAATGTGATCAAGATCGTTATTTCTCTTTCCCAGGGAAGATATAACCTTTCGTTCCCCGACAATTGTTAAGGGAACAAGTCCCCTAGGGCTTTGGTTCAGAACCCTATCAGAGTAGGAGTAATCTACAGCAAGAAACAAGCATTCAACTCAGACAACATGCTTAAACAAACTA
Source organism: Pinus tabuliformis (assembly GCA_031772625.1). Classification (NCBI taxonomy): domain Eukaryota; kingdom Viridiplantae; phylum Streptophyta; class Pinopsida; order Pinales; family Pinaceae; genus Pinus; species Pinus tabuliformis. Next base: position 2,102,677,769 of record CM062816.1, read on the forward strand.
ACGTTGCGAGGATGAACATACTGGATGTCCTTCGTTTGGGTCGTTCCAGCCAGGTTTCAAACCCTCTGCAACTCTTAATGATCTTCGAACCTACAAATAAACCATTTCGAATACACATAGCAGCATATAGATAAAGCATTTTAGTGAAATCAACTTTATATCATATAAGTATATGGTTAGTTATACATTGAAATAGTCATGCATATATAAACTATAACAATAACATCTGATTCATAAACAAAGTCAATATCAGGAACAAGATAGTGTTTCTTTTTATTGTAGAAAACTATAATAAAACATGGAAAGAGTTCACCTGAGTCTTCCTCTTCCGACTCCAAGTGGAACCGTCCTCCAGGTCCGTCCAGTCCCAGTCTTCAATAGCCTCCTTCCATAACCAATACCATGATATCTCCAAGCATGTGAGAGAATATCAACACTCAAGGAAACAAGGGTTTCCTGAACTTGGGGAAGTGCTTGAAGCATAGGGATACTTTAGACTTGATCAGGGGATAATCTCAATATAGTAATTCTATCATTTCTCTCCTCCTTAAGGCCTTCCCATTGAAGTCTTTTTATACTTCTCCCAAATTAGTTTTTTAGTTGGGAAACAGTTGGGAACAGTTGGGCCACGAGCACTAATAGGTAATCAACAGGTAAAACCCGTGATCTCCACCCATAATTAAGGAAATTTATTTTTTTAAGTGTTTTAACACATATACGTGGGTTGAGTATTGACTAACCTGTGTGTACACGCTTTTAACACGGGGAAAAGTAGCGTACAGGGAGTAAAACACTGTTTTTAAAATATTTGGTCCAAGTCTGGAAGGAGGGGTTGCCCTAGGCCATAAACTAAGCATCACAAATACCAAGGATGATATTTGGAGCTATAACAGATGCCCCCTAATATATGAGGTCAGAATGGGTACATGATGGCCGAAATGTATTAAGTATATGGAAAGGAAACCTATAAAAAACTGAGAAGGAATTTACTAGATTTCAGCCTGCCAAGCCAGCAAAAGAAGATCAGAAAGAAACAATTGTCTGAGGCGGGCATACCCATGCTTAGAGAAAGTAAAGTAGGTCCGCATATCAAGTACAAGCAGATCCACTATGTATACAAGTATAAAGAACTGAAAGTACATAATGGATCATCTGATCATGATCGAACAAGTACATGTTTGAATATCACATATAAGAAGATGATCAATGAAGCTGAAAGATGAAGCTGATCATTGATGTCAAAAACTGATCCCAATAGTACCAAATGAACATGATGGAATAAGATGATACTACATCGAAACTTGGATGATAGCATATACGATGTCATTGTGAAGGACTGCAACATATAATGTGGGATGGTGTCAACTAGTAGCAACAGGAGCAACTGACAAGTGAACCAATGAATGCTCATACAACCTGAGGTCTTCACTGACCACCATGGTACATTTCTACACAATGGGAATAAATGATCTGAAGTCGACCATGTGAGAAATCATTTGATTACCGGTCATTGATGTATACCATTAACAAATGCGAGACTACTCACCGATAATGATAATGAGAGTCAAGGTACCCAGTAAAATCTAACAAGTGCGAATAGATGAGCTGAAGTCAAACACCTAGAAGAATCTATCAATCAGGAGACAATGATGGTTTCCCACTGTCGATAGTGAAGGATCTGCCACTGATGATTGCAAACCCCAAGGTATTGCCAAATGGACTCTAGATCTTTGCCCCAGAGCAATGAGTCATAGTCGATAAGAAAAGATCCACTAGAAGGAAGGCATTAAGGCATCCTTCATCAATCTAGCACGAGTGTAACCCATAGGCAAATAATGTGGAAGGAATCAGACGAAAAAAAATGTAGTAACCCGACCGAAGCACGTTTCCGGTGTACATAAGATGTAGCTAGTGCACGATAGAAACCCTCTGAACCAACCAATAATGAAAGCTGACACAGAGGCAAGGAATCCACCAATAAGGTCAAATGGAAACCAAGGCATTGCATGAATCCCAATGTGTGATAATGAAAGCTGATGTCGAACACAAGGGAGACAACTCAGTCAAAGACCCATGATACTGATCGATGCTGAGCACAAGGTGACCTATCAATAATGAAAATAGGGCCAGGGTGCGGCTCTAGGCTTTCTGTCAGAGCAATATGTCGTAGTCGATAAGGGCAAGACCCACCAGCAAGAAATCAATGGAGACCTTCTCAAATCAACACAAGTAAAGGTCCACTATAACTGATGTGATGATAAACAAGACACTAACAACCAGGGATGGCCGACTGAAAAATAGGTCAAGAGACACCGCAGAGAGGCCGACTCAGGCTTACTTCACTTGAACAAAATAATGACTCAATGATGACTATGTGGAAGCATATGATAACTCTGTATAAGTTCGTCATGCAGGAGGCACGAACGAACTCTCCATATGATTGGAAGAGATAACCAATTGGAGGAGAAATGACTCAATAACAAGATTAAGGTGTACCTAAGTCAAACTAAATCCCACCCAAATGAAGGAGAGACTTTATTTTGAATGCTTTGTTCAAGGGTGACATGACTGACTCTAGCTGCCAACAATATATGGAAATTTTGTCCCGTTCTTGCTCTTTTTTGGAATATATAATTTTTGTCTTTCTCTTTAACCTGGAAAAAGAATAAAATAATTCTATAGTACTGTGGAAAGAACGAGTGTTAGTGAGACAGATGATCTAGTTCTTGGGATGGGAACATTCCTATGCTCAATGCAGGGAGGCGAAGCTAGTTAAGGACACTTAAAAGGATGTTCCTTCCACGGGTCTGAGGGTGTGTCAAGTTACAAAAGCTAAGGGATTGCAAGTTTGAGTTTGTAGAAGACATGGTCAAAAAGTGGCTTAAATACGAGTCCAAGTGAAGCCAACTCAAGGCCAAAAAGTGAAAATGGTCAAAATGGAATGCAGTAGTACAACTCAACACAAAGGAGCCTCTAGGGTATAAGGCCAGAACGAAGTGAAGAAGCAAAGAGGAATGAGTCTTCAATTCACAAGTCATGGCAGGACTAGAGAGGACTCCCGAGCCTACTCAATAAAATAGCATGGGCAACGAATGTCAGTGAGGAGCTAACTATGATGCCCATGTAAAGGATGGATATACCATTGTGTCATGATTTATCGATGAGTGAACATGGTTTACTAACCATAACACGATGGGATCGACCCTATGGCAAGTGTATCGACAAATGGAGACTAGTATGCAAAATGCAATGGAAAAAATGGTTTCCCTAACCTATATGCCAGTGAGTAAATGATATCTTCCATGACGGGTTAGTAGTCATGGAATCGCTATGAAATTTCCGAAGAGGCATCCAAAATGTCCTGAAAAACAACCTATTCCCGAAAATCCAATCTCACAAGTTAAAAGATTTATGAGACGAAAAAAATCAAGTTTTGAAAAAATTGACATTTTCAAAGCTTATAAAATAACTTTTTGACTCACCATTTGTACCATTTGTGTTGAGAGCAAAACCTGTGAAGGAAAAAGAGCAAACTTGTCCCCCAAATAATTGGACCATTCAAATTTAATCAAAATCATCAGGTAACCCCCAATTCTAGCTTACATTAATTTATGATTGTTTTTAGAAATTTTAATTGAGATTTTACCGTAGGAATTTATGTTAAAAATTTCAACGTGGCATATATGCGGGTTGGATATTATAAACCCGCATACACGCAGGCCCTACACGCGACTGTGTATGAAAGGAACCCGTGTATATGTGGTTTGAAACTTAAACACAAAAATATAATGGTTGAAACTTAATTTTCTTTCAGGATGAAAGTTACATGGAGAGAGGGAGCATACTACCATTGATAATGAAATGATCAACAGGCCTTAGATGCATTAAGGGGATGTGTCTTATTGAAATTTTTCAAAATGCCAAATATGAAGGCCAACACCCGCTTGCTTGAATTGTTAATCCACTATTGGAGTATCGAAGATGATGCATTTATGATTGATCAAATTCCTTCGAGGATAGAGGTAGAAGATATTTACTTTATCACTGGTCTCTCTTGGAGAGGAGAAGTTGTACATTCGACTGGCCAGACACGAGGTAGTCTTTCAGTGGAAGACTACGTACATATATACTTTCCAGGGCATCCGAAGAAAACTGGAAGCCGGATTCCAATAAATCATGTGGAGAGCTTGTCCCTGAGGATCTTACTGTTCACCACAGCTAGGATAAATGGATCAGCCTCATTGCACGCATCACGACTATCCATGAGCTTGGCCGTGGAGTGTCTCACTACTATTTTTGATTGGTGTACACCTCTTCTTACCGATATGAAGAGCCAGTGTCCTCCATTCAGAAAGGACATACTAAAATTTTTGGATATGGGACCATTTTGTGCTCCTTCTTCTTCGAGAAGGTTCTTGGGCTACGTCCCAGAGTATCAGTTTCTATCAATAGCCCCCGAGATCCTCGGATGGGAAGGTGGGCCGACCTGATGAAATGCCTTGGAGGTGGGGATGTGCCAAGGACTGCATTCGATGATGAGTTCTTCTCCTGGTGGGAACAAAAAATCATCGTTGTGGATGACTATCCCTATGCTAGCATGGATTTTAGAGGAGATATAGATTTGGTGTTGCCACCAAATGCAGCATGGGGAGAGATAGGTAACCATTTTTATTTTTTTTAAGTTTTATCAATTTTAAGATTTTTTTTATGTTTTTTAAATATGAAAATGAACTTAAACATATTTTTGATGGGATCAAAATACTGATATAATGATCATGTTCCAGATGTGGGTCCGGTACGACCAGACAAATTTCCACGGCAAAGGCATCACAGAAGAGGTGGCTACTAAGACAGAGAGGGTCTTATACGCAGTCCAAAGAAACTTGGTGAGATTGACTCAATAGGTATCGATGGTGGCCGTAGAAGACCTACTTGAGGAGATGTAGTGCCGTGTGGTAGGAGTACCATGAGACTGGGTTGGCATTCTTCGGCGTGTGGCCAACACAGTGGTCACCTTCTTAGCCGCTCATCCTGAGTCGGGTCATAGATAGACTGGCCATGATTATGGGCATTTAGTCCCAATTTTGTATATTATTTTTGAAACACTTTATGTACGCATGGGCAATTTTATGATATATATATCTATCTATATATATATATATAGTTCCTGATTTTTTATGTTTGTTTTTATCTTGATGAATGAATGATATGCCAATCTAATGCTTGATTAGCGATAGAATCTGCTAATGAATTGTCAGATCGTGGAATCTGCAAATAATTAATAAAAACAAATGATCTTTGCAACACCCTCACTCTTAAAAACTAATCGAAGGTGACTAGGATGATTGATTCTCCTTCAAGAATGAGTAGCTAAATCATCCAAGTATGCTTCGATGACATGCTTGACGTTGTGGAAAGTGTAAGACATGGCTCACTGAAACGTGGCTCCAACATTTTTAAGACCAAAAGGCATCTTCTTGTATGCAAAGGTACTGTTATCACCAGAAACTATAGTCCATATATATGATAATTGTCCATAAATTTTGAAGAGTCTTGTGGTCTTGTAAATAGCTTTGTTAACTTGTGTCAATTTCAAATTTTGAAAATGCAAGAGTTATGAATGAAATTCGTGTAAAGGCAAGGGCATTGGTCATCTTTCATCATAGTTAGTTATGTCATGTCTTGTCAAAAGTACTTGCGCAGTTTCGCAGCGCGGGTGTCATGTCTTAGGTACTTGCGCAGTTTCGCAGCGCGGGTATGATTGGTCAAGTCTGTTGCTCAAATCTGTTTGTGCGTTTTCGTAGCGGCTTGTTTGTCAGCGATTTCGTAGCGCATTCCCTTAAATTTGAACTGCCCGCGCTACGAAATCAGGGTTTCAGGTTTTTATGCAGCGTTTTTCCTTAACTGTCTAATCCGAGAGGTGATGAGTCACGTGTCCGGTCATGATTGTTTCCTCACACCATTTGTCTGTCATGATTAGCCATTACTTTGCCATTAGGTTTGATCTCATTGAGTTAGGTGTCAGTTTGGGGGACGTTATAGAAAGTGGTCGTGTCATAATATGTTTTTCATAACAAATGAATGTCCTCTGCTTGATGAAAGCTTGAGCTTTATCCTAAATAGACTTCTGCAAGCGAGCCTGATTTCTACAGCGTAAAATCTGTTATTGTGCTGCAAACCATTGTCATTCCCTCGTGAAGAATTGTGCTAAGAAATATGGAGAAAAAAGAGCATCGTTCAGGGAGATGTGTGAGAACAGAACCGGAGGGATTAGATGTAACCCTCAGGGATGAGGAAATAGCAAAGGCATTCAGAGCTACTGGTTGTTGGCGGTTTTGTGAAAAGCTCAAAGGTGGACATGCAGAAGTTACCAAGGCATTTGCAGTGAATTTTACGGGATTAAATTCAAAAGTGGCCATGCTGGAGTTCCCGGTTTCACCTGAAGTTATTTCTAAAGTCACAGAAATCCCAAGAGGTGGTCAAGAGTGGTTCAAGAATTTCAAGTTTGATATGGGTCCGTGTAAGGAGTTCTTAAAGGCACCATATGTGAATGAAGATCTCTCCAGAGCTGTCCCAAGGAGTTATCTTAAGGAGAATTATGCTACATTATTGTCATGCATTCAGAAGTATTTGACGTGTGAAGGCCGATACAACAAAGTTTACTCATATCATTTCAAGCTGTTGCTACACTTTACTGGTAAGAGCTCCATAGACATACCCTTTTACTTATTCAGGAGTATTTCTAAGATGTGTGATAAAATTCAGTTGAAGAAGGAAGCCTATGAAACTTCTCTTTTCCATCATGGTCTGGTTAAATTACTGGTGTTGGATAGCCTACATAAAATTGGTAAGGACTGGGACTCGTTTGTATTCATGGCCGGTTTCCCTAGTAAAACGGGCCTAACTCCTTTACCTGTAAGAGAAAAAGAAGATAGGAGTGAGGGTACTACTTTGGCTGAGTTAAGAAAAGAAATAACAGACCATAGCAAGTCCAAAGCTAAAACAAAGAAGCCAGAGAGGTCTGCAACAGTCAAAGACACACCTGAAGCTAAAACAAAGAAGACTCCTAAGTTAGCAGTTGAAAAAGCTCCTGAAGCATCAATAATCAAAACTTCAAAGTCATCCAAAGTATCTGAAAAGGAAGCTTCTAAGTTATCTCTTAAAGAAACACCAGAATCATCTAAACAGAAGACTCACAAAGGAAAAGATGAATTTGAGTCTAGTAAAGTGGAAAGGGTTTCAAGAGTAAGAACTAGAGGACAGCTAAATAAAGAAAAGGGAAAGTTAGCTCCTGTGGAAGAAAGTCCTGTGTCTAGGGGTAGTTTAAATGATTTGTTGGAAGCTATTGAATTAGAACAAGAGCACCCAATTCAAGTTGAACCCCTTGAAATTGAACAAGATCAATTGGTATCGCCAATGCATATTGATTTAACACTGTCTTCTCCTGAAAGTTCAAAGAAGTCAAAGGCTTCTAAAAAATTAAAGTTTGAAGAACCAGGGGTAGAGTATGCTTTTAAACCCCGTAGACCAAAGACTAGGAGGCAAATGAAGGAAGCAGAAAAGGTTCAAAAAGAGAAAGTCTCTTCAGACTTGCCTAGGACAGAGGCACTTGAAATTTTCTCTGAAATGGTCCAAGCAGCTAAAAACAAGAGTAAGGACAAAAAGGTGGTTATAAGTCAAAGTGGCAATGTGATTGCCATCAAAAAACAAGCTGGAGTAAGTAAGGAGATACCTCAGGTCTCAAATGTTTTTAAAGAGAAGGCAGTAAGGTATACCAATTATAGGAAAGCTGTGATGAAAGGTAAAGCAAGAATGATCAGTCAAGCTAGTTCGGTGTCTGATGCCTATGTATGGACAGTACCAGCTTTAAAACAAGCAAAAACTATGAAACAAGTGAATATAAGTCTGAAAGCAGAGAATAAGAAGTTGAAGAAGGAGGTCATCAGTCTGAGAGAAAAGCTAGACAGGCTAGCTAAATGATTCAAGAAGGATTGTGTATTCTCAAATTTTGATATATTTTGGGTCATTATCTTGTCAAAAGTTTTTGAGACTTTTTGTGTCTTTTTGCTTGTATGGAATGACTGAAGAATTATAAATTTGAAGTGATACTGTTTTGAGGTTCATAAAATTGATTTTAATGACCTACAGCAGTTTCGTAGCGCGCTACGAAACTGCTGTAGATGACTGGTTATGATTAAAGCTTGAAATGGAATGCTGAGGTCAGCATATATTTTAACAAATGGTCAAATACTAAGCCTGGGGAGTATAGAAGATCAGTCAGATATTTTGTTAAAGAGGCCAAGGGTAAATATTAAAAAAAAAGGGCGAAGTTTTGTTTTTTGCTAAAAAGTCACTTTATCTCCGAGAATTTAGGGTTTGGATAGAGCTGCTGAGGTGTAAGATAATACACTTGTCTAGCTTTGGGATGGCTGGTTCATGAGTTCTTTTCAATCAGACGAGGTTATCCAAGGTGTAAGAGGCTCAAATATGGATCATTAATATGTGGACACCGAGGGGGGCAACAACCAAGAATATAGGCTTCATTTTCTTTTCGGTTGTTTGAATCATCTCTGCATCAAGAATCCGAAGCTGTATATACATTGAACATGCTTCTAGTTTGGATATGGTTGTTATGGCAATGATACAGGTGGTGAGATTTGAAGAACATAGCAGGGTATACAAGGAAGGAGACTTAAAGGGCCAGTATGATGGAATCCCCTGTTTTCGTACCATCATAACTTTTGTAATTAATCAGTTGGTTTATGTCATAGTTAAGGTCATTTATGTAAAAAACACGAGCTCCCTTCATGCTCGTTGAGGAGCCTCGTACAGTAGTTTTTGATAGGCTATATATAGGAAGAATTGATATGTAAAAAAGGTTGGATACTTAATAGAAAAAGTGTGTTGTTTTGGGCCACTGTAAGACCTTTTTTTACAGTAATAGTAAAAACAGAGTTATACTCTTCTCAAGATTCTCGAAGTGTTATCATGGTCAAATGAAGTAATGATGGTTTATGTTTTATGTTATTTTATGGTTTTGTTGTATGCAATCACTCAGAACTCATGATTATATGCTCTGATTTCCTGTGTATACAGCCGACTATATGTGGTGGAATTTGTTTGACTTGTGATGTTTAGAGCCTTGATTTCTATGAGATCACTGTGTTTTTTCTTGTTCACTGGATATTATAGACTCCATAGCCCAATGGGATTCATTTTGGTGTGTTTCCAACCATTTATGTTTTCATAAAAAGACAAAGAGTTAACCCTCTAGTGTGTGAAGAATTTCATTAAGAGTTTTGAGAGAGCCCTCTCTGATCAAAGAGGCTGATCTTTGGTCTAAAGATAGGTTGAAATAGTTACATGAGATCATGCTTAGTTGCAACCCTCTGTGAATCCTTCTTGAATCATTTAGCTAGCCTGTCTAGCTTTTCTCTCAGACTGATGACCTCCTTCTTCAACTTCTTATTCTCTGCTTTCAGACTTATATTCACTTGTTTCATAGTTTTTGCTTGTTTTAAAGCTGGTACTGTCCATACATAGGCATCAGACACCGAACTAGCTTGACTGATCATTCTTGCTTTACCTTTCATCACAGCTTTCCTATAATTGGTATACCTTACTACCTTCTCTTTAAAAACATTTGAGACCTGAGGTATCTCCTTACTTACTCCAGCTTGTTTTTTGATGGCAATCACATTGCCACTTTGACTTATAACCACCTTTTTGTCCTTACTCTTGTTTTTAGCTGCTTGGACCATTTCAGAGAAAATTTCAAGTGCCTCTGTCCTAGGCAAGTCTGAAAATTTGAAATTGACACAAGTTAACAAAGCTATTTACAAGACCACAAGACTCTTCAAAATTTATGGACAATTATCATATATATGGACTATAGTTTCTGGTGATAACAGCGGCTCCACTAGGGATAGTGTGCCCCTGTGGTACACTAAGAACACGTAGTACCAGTGCTTTATCCATTTATTACACTCACATCTGGCTGACAAGCATTCCTCTCAAACTTTGTGGGCCTTCTCCTCGGGCTAAAATCTGCTAGTTCAACTTGTCATTTATTACTAGCACAAAACACTTCAAAAACCATGATTATTTACAATGATCATGAATTTCTTGGCAAACTTTTCACTGATAATAATGCTTTAAGAACCTGCCATTGACAGGCCCACCAGCATACTGTGATCCATCAACTTCTTGCAAAATATAAGTATTGTTTCCATGGAAAGCAGAGATTACATATGGTCCCTTCCATAAACTCTCAAATTTACCATGTTTGCCCTTTTCTTCAATCCTGGCTTCCCATTTCAAAACCTTGTCATTAATTTGAAAAGTCACATCTTTAACCTTCTTATCAAAAGCCCTCTTGACTCTATTCTGATTTTGCTGATAATCTTCGACCACTTCACTTCTTTTTTCCTGTAATGCAATCAATTGATTGATTCTCCTTTGAATGGCATTTGGCTCTTCCTCCAGTCCTTGAATTAATTTCATAACTGGGACACCAAGAGAGGTTGGAAAAATGGCTTCTGCTCCATACACAAGTTCATAAGGAGAGGTTCCAATAGATCTTTTAGTGCATATGCGATCAGCCCATAATGCATACTTCAGTTTCAAATGCCAAGTTTTCTTGTTTTCTTCCAACAATTTCTTAATAATCCTCACAAGACTCTTATTAGAACTTTCAGCTAAACCATTGCCTTGTGGATAATAAGCTGTTGAGTGACCAAGAGTAATATGATATTGATGGCAAAAGTTTATCATTCTTTTAGACTTGAATGCTTGGGCATTGTCTGTGATAAGCTTGAGTGGACATCCAAACCTTGACAAAATATTGTTCTCTAAGAAAGAAATAATGACTGCATCATTAGCTTGTCTAGTTGGCACTGCCTCTATCCACTTTGTGAAATAATCTGTGGCTGTAAGTATCCACCGATGTTGGCCTGATGAAGAGGGATGTATCTCACCTATAAAATCTAGCCCCCACTGCTGAAAAGGCGCTTCTACATAAATAGGAACTAGAGGCATAGGCATGAGTTTTCTTTTACCTTCAAACAACTGACATTCATGACAGGCTGCAACCTTTTTATAGATGTCTTTGAACATGGTGGGCCAAAAATATCCAGCTCTCAATATTTTGTTAGCCGTAGCCTTCCAATAATGGTGACCTCCACAGTCTCCTCTATGAAATTCTTCAATTACCTTATCAGCCTCTTCTTCAATCAAACAACTTAGTAGAATCCCTCCAGCATCCTTCCAGAATAAATTCTGCTCATTAACAAAATATTTAAGAGATTTCAGCTTGATAAAACGAGCTTTAGACTTAGGAAGATTATCAGGGGCTCTGTTGTGTTGTAGTACAAATGAGACATCCTTATACCATCCAGATATCAGAAATTTTTCATTAATTTGAACCAACTCTTCCTCTTCTTCAAAAATTTCTGATATTTCTGCATTAAAGTTAATATCACTGCAGTCTAAATTTGAGTGAGTTAGTAGCTCTGCTAACCCTTGACCTTTCACCAATTTAGTTGGCCTAATTTCAATATCATATTCCAACAATTTGGCTATCCATTTCCCTCTTTTACCATCCGGGTCTGCTTGTGTGAGAATTTCTTTAATAACAGCACTTGGCACAAATGCAATAATATGAGAATGAAGCACATAGATTCTGAAATCTTTGATTGCCTTCACCAAAGCATATGCCTGTTTTTCTAAAATGTTATACTTTAGTTCAGCATTTGCCAATGTTTTACTAAAGAATGAAATAGGCTGCTCCATACCTTGACTCCCTTTCTGCAAAAGAACTCCAGCGATTGTATCTTCAGAGGCATAAGTGAATATTAAGAATTCCTTGGAGAAATCAGGACTAATAAGAACCGGCGCTTGAGTGAGTGCTTTTTTAATTTCTTCAAATGACTTTCTTGCCTCAGCTGTCCATCTAAAGTCTGCTCCTTTCTTTAGCATTTTTGTGATATACTTAACCACCTCTGCAAAGTTAGGAATGAACCTCCTAACAAAATTGACTTTACCAAGAAAAGACTGCACTTCTTTCTTACTCCTTGGCAAATCCAATCTTGAAATAGCACTAACTCTATTTGGATCTATTTTAATGCCTTCTTGAGAAATAATATGCCCAAGCAACTTACCAGAAGTCAATGCAAAGATGCTTTTAGTTGGGTTCAAAGAAATGCCGAACCTTCTACACTTCAATAATATCTTCTCCAGATGCTTTAAATGATCTTCCTCTTTCTTTGAAAAGACTGTAATATCATCAAGGTACACCACAACTGATTTATCTTTCTCCTCTGCAAAAGCAATGTCCATAGCCCTTTGGAAAGTCGCCCCTGCGTTCATGAGGCCAAAAGGCATCTTGGCATACATAAATGTGCCCCATGGTGTGGTAAAAGCTGTCTTCTCCTGATCCTCTGGATGAACAAGGATCTGATTATAACCTGAAAAACCATCTAACATTGACATTCTCTGAGACCCTACAATATTTTGCAACATGAGATCCATCTTAGGAAGAGGGTAATTGTCTTTAAGTGAAGCCTTGTTTAAATTTCTAAAATCTATGCAAATCCTTATTTCTCCATTCTTCTTCCTAACTGGTACCAAGTTGGCTAACCAATTAGAAAATCTGATAGGAACAATAATCTTTGCATCATACAACTTCTTAACCTCTTTCTCAATTAATGGCATCAGCAAAGGATTTATTCTTCTCAATTTTTGCTTGAATGGTTTCTCATTTGGTTTGATGGGAATTGTATGTTGTATAACTGAGGCATCATACTGTTTGAGATCAGTATAATTCCATGCAAATACATCAATAAACTTCTTCATTAATTCAATGTACTTCACTTTAAGATCAGCTGATAAAAATTTGGAAATTTTGACCCATCTAGGCGCTACTAAATCACCTAGATTGCAATTCTCTATTTCTTCTTCATTTGCCTGCAACCTTGGCGCCTTAAAAACATCATTCTGATCAAAAAGCTTCTCAAGTGGAATCAGACCTTTAGGAATAAGATTATTTTGTAGCTGCAACACCTCAGACTTTTCTTTTGTTTCCACTAACATGTTTTGTTGATCAATCTGACAATTCTCAAATTCTCCTTTCAATTCTAGGAAACTTTTCACCTGCTGGTCATCTTCAAATACTTGCCAATTCAGTATATTGTCAGGGATCACTGGTCTATGGCGGACTTTCACTTCATAATGATCAGAAGAAATCTTAGGAATGACAAAAAGACTAGCTGCTACAGCAAGGGAATCTGCCATGGAATTCTGATCTCTAGTCTTAATATTGAAAGTATATGACTGAAATTTCTCCAGTAATTCTAACACCAAATTCCTATAAGCTCTCATTCTTACATCTTTTGTTTGATAAGCCCCTTGAACTTGCTTTATAACTAGTTCAGAGTCTCCATACACAGCAATGCTCTTTGCCTTTAACTCAATCAAATTTTCCAAGCCCAAAACCAAGGACTCATACTCGGCCATATTATTAGTGCAATCAAAATTGAGCTTATAGGATAAAAACTTACTTTCATTAGTTGGAGACATAATCCAAATTCCAGCACCAGCGCCTTCTTTACCAGCTGCTCCATCAAAATACAAAGACCAGCAACCAGAGATGTCTTCTTTATCATTTTGCTGCTGCTCTACACACTGATTTTCTGCCTTTCCTTTCTGTGACTCTTCTCCCACTGATTCATTAAATAAAATTGCTGACCCCAAACCTGTGTCACAAGAATAAATTGGAAAATTTTGTGGTTTGTCTTTACTACTCACCATATATGCCATTCTTGTTTCACGGTATAATCTTCTCTGTTCTCCAAAAACCGGAATAGTAGCAAAAGTCAAATCCATCTGCATAGTACCTTTAATCTTAGCTGCCCATGATCTTGAGAGTAAAATCCCAAATTTAGGTGGGACATCCGCCACAACAATATCCATGACAGTGGTCTTGGCTGGGATTTGTGTTAGTGATACAACCACATCTTTAATTAACCCAATACAATGAACCCTCTTAGAGTCAAAAGAAAATAGATCTTTATAAGGTCTAGTCACTTCCAATCCTAGCCTTTCCATAATGACTTTGGGCATAAGGTTATGAGATGCTCCTGAGTCTAGCATGGCATTATGAAGAGTCATCTCGTGTATATTGATACTAATATAAAAAGGAGGAAATTCATCATTCTGCTCATCTTCTAACCTTGGGCCTAAACAAATGATAGGATTGTCTTCTTGCAAATTTAAGATATCAGCTCCTCCTGGAGGAGAGTTAAGCATTTCCACAATCTTACTCCTATATTTGTTTACTTTCAAAATCTCATTAAATGGGACTGAAATTTTGATTTTAGCCATCTCATTTTCTATGCTAAACACAGAATTAGATCTTTCCATTTCCTTAGGAAGAGCAACAACTTGACTAACCTTCTTCTCAACAGGAGAATCATTGTTTTTATCAGCTTGCTTAGGCTTTTCTTGTTTGTCCTCCGCTGCTTTTGAAACATTCTTTTTGGGCTGAGCTTTATTAGCTGAAACAGGCACCTCTCTATTTCTGAGATTATATTGCTTTTGAATTTCAAAAATGGCATGCTGATACCCTTTTAGAAAATCTGAAGGTTCTTCCTCAACTTTCTGTTGGCTAGATTCATCATGTTCTTCTTTTGTTAAAAAGATTTCTGAATCTTCCTCACCAAGGCAATGAATGGCTTCTTCTGGTTCCTCAGTCTCTTCCTCACCATCTACCATATTTTGCTGAAATGGAGGTCTTACAGGAGGATCAGCTGGCTGATTTCTGTTTTCCCTTGGACGTTGTTGATTTTGAGGTCTCCTAAACTGAGAATTTCTAAACCGAGACTCTTGTTGTGCTTGAGGAGCAGCAGTATTCCCAAGTGCTAGTTGATCCATTAACTTTTCCATAGTCTTCATCATGGTTTCAAATTTTTCATCTTGAGCTGAAGTGGAAGGCCTCTCCTCTTCCTTAAATTTAGTCTTAGCCATCTTAGACTTTTTAGCAGCAAGTATATTTACTTCAACTTTGATAGCATCATTTTGCATATCAGCCAATGTAGCAGATTCTCTTTCTCTAAGTAAGA
This sequence comes from Pinus tabuliformis, assembly GCA_031772625.1. Taxonomy (NCBI): domain Eukaryota; kingdom Viridiplantae; phylum Streptophyta; class Pinopsida; order Pinales; family Pinaceae; genus Pinus; species Pinus tabuliformis. Next base: position 2,102,692,885 of record CM062816.1, read on the forward strand.
GGGAAAAATCAGATTCAAAAGACTCAGCATATCTTAATTGAGCCAAAGCCCCAGGAGGTTTTAAGTGATCTGGAATAGAATTATAAGTCTTATTGAATCTCTTAGAAAAGCTTTGAATAGTCTCATCTGGAGCTCTTCTTAAATTATTATATTCAGTGAGAGCTTGTACTGGATTAGTTCTATTACCCCACTTTCTCAAAAAATTATCTTCGAACTCAATCCAACTGTGAATGCTACCAGCTCCCAAGGCTTTGAACCATTTCCTAACCTCCCCAATAAAGGACTGAGCAAATAATCTCAATTTGACATCTTCATCATCTACTTCATACCTATCAATAAAGTCATTGAATCTATCTACATGCTCTTCAGCTGTGATGTCTTCATCCCCTCCCCAGGTTGGAATCTTAGAAGCATATTTATTTGGTAAGTCATGCAAAACAGCAGGAAGGGCCAAAGGGGCATACCTTGCAGGTACAGCCATGATGAAAGGAGGAACAACAGCAATAGGTATGTTATGACCAGAGCTAATGTGAGATGACAGTTTAGGACTGTTTGGACTTACAGAAGCAGAGGACAAAATATGAGTACGAAAGGGACTATTAGGACTTTGTAACCCACCAACAAATGAGCTCCAATTTGGGAGTGGTAACCCAATATTTGAATTAAGCAGAATTTCAAAAGGGTCAAGCTCCTTAAGCTTCTTTAAATCTTCTCTTTCTAATAAAAGCTCAGAGGACACAATTTCCCAAAACTCCTCTTTATCTTCTTGTGAAATTAAAGAAGAGGTATCAATACCTCTCTTTTGTAAATCCAAGATAATACCTATTACTTCTTCTTCATCTTCAGACCTTAATATGACCTCTTGAACCTTATCATCCACAAGTTTGTTTTCAAGACTTCTAGAAAACTCAGAAAATAATGATTTTGAAGTACCTGGTATATCAGAGAGCTTCTGCTTTCTTCTTGAAATGATGTTAGGATTTTCCACAGGCCTATGCGGATTTGGATCAGGGTTACTCCTTGTGTACCTTCCTTTCGAAGCCACCTTTAAACTTTTCAAAAACAAATGGAGTCACCAAGGTAGAGTGCAACCTCGAAAAACATTTGAACTCCTGCTACCTTCAGAAATTCAATCTTTAGCTCCCGGCAGACGCACCAAAATGTTATCACAAAACCATCACAGAGGGTTGCAACTAAGCATGATCTCATGTAACTATTTCAACCTATCTTTAGACCAAAGATCAGCCTCTTTGATCAGAGAGGGCTCTCTCAAAACTCTTAATGAAATTCTTCACACACTAGAGGGTTAACTCTTTGTCTTTTTATGAAAACATAAATGGTTGGAAACACACCAAAATGAATCCCATTGGGCTATGGAGTCTATAATATCCAGTGAACAAGAAAAAACACAGTGATCTCATAGAAATCAAGGCTCTAAACATCACAAGTCAAACAAATTCCACCACATATAGTCGGCTGTATACACAGGAAATCAGAGCATATAATCATGAGTTCTGAGTGATTGCATACAACAAAACCATAAAATAACATAAAACATAAACCATCATTACTTCATTTGACCATGATAACACTTCGAGAATCTTGAGAAGAGTATAACTCTGTTTTTACTATTACTGTCAAAAAAGGTCTTACAGTGGCCCAAAACAACACACTTTTTCTATTAAGTATCCAACCTTTTTTACATATCAATTCTTCCTATATATAGCCTATCAAAAACTACTGTACGAGGCTCCTCAACGAGCATGAAGGGAGCTCGTGTTTTTTACATAAATGACCTTAACTATGACATAAACCAACTGATTAATTACAAAAGTTATGATGGTACGAAAACAGGGGATTCCATCATACTGGCCCTTTAAGTCTCCTTCCTTGTATACCCTGCTATGTTCTTCAAAGCTCACCACCTGTATCATTGCCATAACAACCATATCCAAACTAGAAGCATGTTCAATGTATATACAGCTTCGGATTCTTGATGCAGAGATGATTCAAACAACCGAAAAGAAAATGAAGCCTATATTCTTGGTTGTTGCCCCCCTCGGTGTCCACATATTAATGATCCATATTTGAGCCTCTTACACCTTGGATAACCTCGTCTGATTGAAAAGAACTCATGAACCAGCCATCCCAGAGCTAGACAAGTGTATTATCTTACACCTCAGCAGCTCTATCCAAACCCTAAATTCTCGGAGATAAAGTGACTTTTTAGCAAAAAACAAAACTTCGCCCTTTTTTTTTAATATTTACCCTTGGCCTCTTTAACAAAATATCTGACTGATCTTCTATACTCCCCAGGCTTAGTATTTGACCATTTGTTAAAATATATGCTGACCTCAGCATTCCATTTCAAGCTTTAATCATAACCAGTCATCTACAGCAGTTTCGTAGCGCGCTACGAAACTGCTGTAGGTCATTAAAATCAATTTTATGAACCTCAAAACAGTATCACTTCAAATTTATAATTCTTCAGTCATTCCATACAAGCAAAAAGACACAAAAAGTCTCAAAAACTTTTGACAAGATAATGACCCAAAATATATCAAAATTTGAGAATACACAATCCTTCTTGAATCATTTAGCTAGCCTGTCTAGCTTTTCTCTCAGACTGATGACCTCCTTCTTCAACTTCTTATTCTCTGCTTTCAGACTTATATTCACTTGTTTCATAGTTTTTGCTTGTTTTAAAGCTGGTACTGTCCATACATAGGCATCAGACACCGAACTAGCTTGACTGATCATTCTTGCTTTACCTTTCATCACAGCTTTCCTATAATTGGTATACCTTACTGCCTTCTCTTTAAAAACATTTGAGACCTGAGGTATCTCCTTACTTACTCCAGCTTGTTTTTTGATGGCAATCACATTGCCACTTTGACTTATAACCACCTTTTTGTCCTTACTCTTGTTTTTAGCTGCTTGGACCATTTCAGAGAAAATTTCAAGTGCCTCTGTCCTAGGCAAGTCTGAAGAGACTTTCTCTTTTTGAACCTTTTCTGCTTCCTTCATTTGCCTCCTAGTCATTGGTCTACGGGGTTTAAAAGCATACTCTACCCCTGGTTCTTCAAACTTTAATTTTTTAGAAGCCTTTGACTTCTTTGAACTTTCAGGAGAAGACAGTGTTAAATCAATATGCATTGGCGATACCAATTGATCTTGTTCAATTTCAAGGGGTTCAACTTGAATTGGGTGCTCTTGTTCTAATTCAATAGCTTCCAACAAATCATTTAAACTACCCCTAGACACAGGACTTTCTTCCACAGGAGCTAACTTTCCCTTTTCTTTATTTAGCTGTCCTCTAGTTCTTACTCTTGAAACCCTTTCCACTTTACTAGACTCAAATTCATCTTTTCCTTTGTGAGTCTTCTGTTTAGATGATTCTGGTGTTTCTTTAAGAGATAACTTAGAAGCTTCCTTTTCAGATACTTTGGATGACTTTGAAGTTTTGATTATTGATGCTTCAGGAGCTTTTTCAACTGCTAACTTAGGAGTCTTCTTTGTTTTAGCTTCAGGTGTGTCTTTGACTGTTGCAGACCTCTCTGGCTTCTTTGTTTTAGCTTTGGACTTGCTATGGTCTGTTATTTCTTTTCTTAACTCATCCAAAGTAGTACCCTCACTCCTATCTTCTTTTTCTCTTACAGGTAAAGGAGTTAGGCCCGTTTTACTAGGGAAACCGGCCATGAATACAAACGAGTCCCAGTCCTTACCAATTTTATGTAGGCTATCCAACACCAGTAATTTAACCAGACCATGATGGAAAAGAGAAGTTTCATAGGCTTCCTTCTTCAACTGAATTTTATCACACATCTTAGAAATACTCCTGAATAAGTAAAAGGGTATGTCTATGGAGCTCTTACCAGTAAAGTGTAGCAACAGCTTGAAATGATATGAGTAAACTTTGTTGTATCGGCCTTCACACGTCAAATACTTCTGAATGCATGACAATAATGTAGCATAATTCTCCTTAAGATAACTCCTTGGGACAGCTCTGGAGAGATCTTCATTCACATATGGTGCCTTTAAGAACTCCTTACACGGACCCATATCAAACTTGAAATTCTTGAACCACTCTTGACCACCTCTTGGGATTTCTGTGACTTTAGAAATAACTTCAGGTGAAACCGGGAACTCCAGCATGGCCACTTTTGAATTTAATCCCGTAAAATTCACTGCAAATGCCTTGGTAACTTCTGCATGTCCACCTTTGAGCTTTTCACAAAACCGCCAACAACCAGTAGCTCTGAATGCCTTTGCTATTTCCTCATCCCTGAGGGTTACATCTAATCCCTCCGGTTCTGTTCTCACACATCTCCCTGAACGATGCTCTTTTTTCTCCATATTTCTTAGCACAATTCTTCACGAGGGAATGACAATGGTTTGCAGCACAATAACAGATTTTACGCTGTAGAAATCAGGCTCGCTTGCAGAAGTCTATTTAGGATAAAGCTCAAGCTTTCATCAAGCAGAGGACATTCATTTGTTATGAAAAACATATTATGACACGACCACTTTCTATAACGTCCCCCAAACTGACACCTAACTCAATGAGATCAAACCTGATGGCAAAGTAATGGCTAATCATGACAGACAAATGGTGTGAGGAAACAATCATGACCGGACACGTGACTCATCACCTCTCGGATTAGACAGTTAAGGAAAAACGCTGCATAAAAACCCGAAACCCCGATTTCGTAGCGCGGGCAGTTCAAATTTAAGGGAATGCGCTACGAAATCGCTGACAAACAAGCCGCTACGAAAACGCGCAAACAGATTTGAGCAACAGACTTGACCAATCATACCCGCGCTGCGAAACTGCGCAAGTACCTAAGACATGACACCCGCGCTGCGAAACTGCGCAAGTACTTTTGACAAGACATGACATAACTAACTATGATGAAAGATGACCAATGCCCTTGCCTTTACACGAATTTCATTCATAACTCTTGCATTTTCAAAATTTGAAATTGACACAAGTTAACAAAGCTATTTACAAGACCACAAGACTCTTCAAAATTTATGGACAATTATCATATATATGGACTATAGTTTCTGGTGATAACAGGTACCCTAGGGACAAATGAAAGCTATGCTGGTCTTCTGGATTGATAGATATTTGATTATAACCAGAGAATCCATCCATGAAGGATAAAATCTCATTACCCGCACATTCATCAACTATCTGATCAATAAATGGTGTGGGGTAATTATCTTTCGGACAAACTTTGTTCAAATCCCTAAAGTCAATGCACACTCGGATCGTTCCTTGTTTTTTATCAACCGGGACTGGATTAGAAACCCAATCTGTTAGAGGAACGAGGTATATGAAACCCACCTTGAGTAGCTTTTCTACTTCAGCCTTAATAGCTACTGCTTTCCTAGGATTAACCGACCGAAGCTTCTGACGGATCGGATTAGCATTTTCATACGTCTTGATCTCAAGCTAAATGATGGATGGATCAATACCAGGCATTTCTTCATAATACCAAGCGAATACATCATGAAACTCTTTAAAGAGGTTGGTGTAAATTTGAATCTCTTCAGGGGAACACTTGGCCCCAATGAAGAAATTCTCTATCACATTAGGGTTCCTAGAGATGTTTATTGGTACAGTTTTTGAAATGACCGACATATTACCTTCGGCTCGGATGTGTGCTGGAGCCAAAGGGTTTGAAACCGTACAAAAATCGCTAGTAAACAGATTGGACAACCTGGATTCGTCTTCCTACAATGGGGGAAGAAAATATGAACAATGGTGTAAACCTTCCCAAGGTCGATCTACACCCATTATTGCTTCTAAGATTGCTTCCTCAGATGGTAAAATCATATCTAAGCAGTCCATAGCAGAAGTAGAGTCAAGGGTTCAAGATGGGGCCACATCACCATCTAACTCTTCTTCTGAGAAAGGGGTAGGATTGCCGTCTGTAGAGTTAACGATAGACTGATATCTAAGCTTTGTTGTAGACATAAGGAATGCCATTCCACCAACTTGTCCTTCATCTAATGTGGTTGTAGGCAAAGGCAAGGTCCAAGGGTCTGAAAAATAACGAGTCCACAAGAACTCTTCCCGTGAAGACTCTTTGGAGGACGAAATGGCATTGATTCTAGCTATAGGAGTGGGAAGATCAAATGTACCCACCAATGAAGAATACATCCCAACTCCTAGATTCTCAATAGGTTGATGGGGGTTATCCACTAATGGAACAGTAGAATCCGAAGTTGCACGAGGGTCAACTGGAGAATAATCCAATTGATCAACCTTAACAATTTTCCCCTCATGAGGAAAACAAAGGACTCGAAACAGAGTCGAAACTACGACATCCATTTCATAAATCTGATTCCATCCTAAGAGGAGATTGTAATCTAGGTTGGCATCAATGATTTCTACTTCGATATTAATGACCTTTCTTCCAACACATATAGGAAAGGCCAGGATAATCCTGTGTGGCCTATGAGAATGCCTGTCAAACGCTATCAAGAGAGTAGGTGAAGGAATAGCTGAAGGCGATCCAATAGCCTTCCAACATGACATTGACATTATGCACGTGGAAGCTCCCTCATCTATAACTGTGTGAGAAACATTAGTTTTCTAGTAAGTAGACTTTATTTGAAAAGCGCTATGATGAGGAAGTCTCTTTTTGACATTAAGCATATCAAAAGTGAGCACTAAAGAATTGTTTAGATCAACAGCCTGATCGCTGAAAGAAAAGCACTTCGTTGAGCAGGACATGACTGGAGTACCTCTAAAGCAGACATAATGCAAGGAATTTGAGTCAGATCCTTGACAATGGAGTAGTTCTGGGCTGCCCTAGCATTAGGGTTGATAGTCACGTGCTTGGCGTAACCTTTCAGTATCCGAGGTATAGACTCGATAGAGGGTCGCTCAGTATGAAGTGGATCTGTAGTTCCAGGAAAAAATTTATCCTTAGATGTTTCTACTTCACCATAATCCCGTGACCGTGTAGCCACATTGACATTAGAACTCATCATGAAAACATTTGAGGAATTATCCCCCTCCTGGTTGCCCCCTGCAGAGGTACCAGGGTTTGAGTTCACGCCAGAAAGCAACTACTGCCCTTGGGGGAAAGGGTTAGTTAAGACAGCTTAGGAGCTAGAAGACCCTTGCTGCACTAACAAGTGTTGAGCATCTTGAATTTTCGGGTAGAGATGAGTCAAATGATCTCCACTGCATAACTTGCATGGAAATTTAAATTTCTTCTTAGACTCTTTTCCACTCTCACCAGCATTATTGCCGGGCTTGTTCACATTACTCTTCCCATCCTGATTCTTCTTTTTACCTCATCCCTTCTTCCTCCCATTGGAATTTTGATTTCCTTTGGGGTTACAAGCCTGAACGACATTTATAGAAGAAGGTTGAGAAGGTGTAGGAGTAGATGCTACGACCTGATTGGAAGAAGCAGTTTGTAAAGACAACTCCTGCAATTGGCTCAGAAGGTTCACTGCATTTGCATCAATTGACTCAACAATACCATCAACATGTGGGCCTAGCTTCGGTTTGGCTTTATCAACCGTGGATCTAGGAGCATTAGGCAAGATTGTCTGAAGAGTCCCAGACTGAGAATATATCAGTTCTAACTGTTGGGCACGAAAGATAGCTTTCTCTTTGGAATAAACTCCAGACATAGAAACATCCTTGGAGATCTCGAGTTGTAATGATTTTAAAAACCATTCAAGATGGAATTCAGTGGAATTTTGGCATTAATGAGCCTCTTTCTCCATCTCCATTCCTGGATATGATCTGAAATTTGAGTAGCCGTGTCCTGATGAAAATTGGCAAGAAGTTCAGTTCCGGCTTTGTAACGAACATGCAATTGAAAATGGTTTAGGAAAAGGTTAGCCAAATCGACAAAAGATGTAAAGGTGCCCCCTGGCAACTTTATATACCACTTAGCCACATTCCCAGTTAAAGTGCGCTGAAATAGTCTCAACCTAATCGAATCATCGATTAGGGAGTTAAATGAGCACCATAAATGGAACGTGGTTACATGGTCGCCCAGGTCTTCACCATTCTTCCCTTCGAATTTTGGAATATCCGATGGAAGTTTGGTTGAGACTGGAAGCCAAGCTAGATTGTATCTGATTGGATCGTTCGTCAACTTAGTCAAGTCTGACAGATTAAGCGTGGCCAGAAGAGGAATTCATGGAGGACCTTGGGGATTCCACCTAGATTGGGTGGGGTTCCCAAAAGTCTGAAAAGAATGACCTGGATTTTGAAAGACATCAGGTTTCCCAAAGTAACTGGTAGAACCTACTAAACCAAAAGGTGAACCTTGTGGTTCAGCAAAACTCGGAGTTTGACCAACTCCAGCCGAAAAACCTCCATAACTGGAAAAATTCCCCAGTAACAAATTATTGTAAGGAGCTGGCAGCCCATGGTAAGGGTTCCAAGCATTAGCTAAGAGTGGAAAACTTTAAAATGAATTGACTGAGGAATATGGCACAATCCCTTGTTGGCCGAAAAATCGATTCCTATTTCTTATCCCACTAATTGCAGGGTTTGTCCAACTCTGAAAAAGATTAGTCCCTTGACCTGTGAAAGGAAAAGGCATAGACCCTACTGTTCGATTGGAATGTGGTATATGACCACTTCCAAATGGGAAACCCTGAAAAGAAGTCAGTCCACTCATCATGGACGTGGAGGTAGTTAATGGTACATCTAATGGAACTGAAGGAATACTTTGAGAGGGCATTCCAAAAGGGAAGAATCCAAAACTGGATGCATTAGCTTGGAAACTTCCACTCGTCGACGGAATGGAAGTGGACCCTAATAAGGATGGGATAGCAATTGGCCACAAATAAGGATGTACATGGGATGGAAATAGTTCCTCCCCCTTGTACTGATATAGGAGTCTGCATACTCACAGCACTCATGGTGGATTCCATGCTTGCAGCAGTGGTCATCGAAGGGATGGATGTGTGTGGACTTGGGCTTGAAGGCCTATGTGTCGGAGTTCCAACGTATAACAATACGTCTCAGAAGGGAGAGGAGAATTTGGAGCCGCAATCGACTCTGAGAGCTCTTTTACCTCAATATTATCTTCTGACTAAAAGAGCACTCGAGAAAGAACTGCTGTGTTCCTCTCTAGCTCTGTAGTAGTATGAGGTCTATCTTGTACACTAATGCCCCCAAGTGGAGGATCAATCTCTGATGTGCTAGCTACCACTGGTTGAAAACCACTGGCAGAATCACTCCTACACCTTCTAGGAGAAGGCTTTGGAATCGCAGCTGAAACCACGAAGTCTACAAGACCGTCTAAGTGATCGGTTAGCCACTTTGAATTATTTTAATAAGATCTACTTAAAGACTCAAGAAAATTGAAAGCTAGGCCAATTAGGAGCACAAAACAAACACTAAAAATGTCCCTAAAGAATTCAGCAGTCAAACAACTTCCAAGTATTTCTACTCTAGGTGATTAGGACCGGACACCAAAATACAAGAAAGTGAATAATAAGGGCCTTCTGAAAATAGACTGGGGTAATTACGCCCCAAGTCTACTAGAGAAGGTATCAGAGGTAGTTATGTTGACCTCTAGACAATAGCCTTTGCCGGTGTAATTCCCCAAGCTTCACAAGGGCGCCCTCTAGAAGTACCGTTGAACATGATGAAACGTCAACCTCAGGTGCCACGAGATTACCCTCCGCAGCCACCTCTGTAGATCCCTAGGATTGGAAACTAAACACATCAACTCGTATTAGAAACCAGGCGGAACAGTCGTGAGGTAAGATTCGACAAGTAAGAGAGGGGGTATCTCTCGTCCTTATCTTCACAAACCCTCGTGCTTAACTCCCAGTCACGGAGCTTTCCCAATCTCCCTAACGCTATTGGATTTCACTCTTTATTCAAACTTCTATGTTTTACAATTTAGAGTGGCCTTGGAGAGTTTAATCTCCTCTTGCCTAATCCAAGGCCTTAAATAAACCTAAAACTTCTTGGTGTATCTAATTGACAATATATAAAGTTCTAGTTTATTTTATTAAGTGCTTGATTTTAAGTGGCTATTCTTTTAAGTCAGGGAAAATATGGAAATGAAATCGATGGTGTTTTTTATGATGCAAAAGAAACTAATGAAAAACTAACTTATATGCAATGCACGTGTTTTTTCTTTGATGAAAAGAAACTTCTACTTGGGTTTTAAGAAACTTCTATAAAGCAAAAACTTTTTCCTTTTCTTTTCTTATAGCAGACTTCACACTCACAAAAACTAAAAGATTATTGATGCTTTAATAATGCAGAACTACCCTAATGCAAGGTGTACATGATAATGCAAAATTCTAGATTACTCTAAAAAGAGAAGAAAGCGATTGTTTAAAACTTTTTAATAAGCCAACTTAAATGTTTGAAGAGAATGCAAGTTTCAGATACAAATTTTCCTCCAAATAAGCAAGGAAAATCTCGAAAAATCACAATTCACTCTCACAAAACCAAACAAACTAAAATCAAATTCGAAAAAAGAAAGCAAAAACAATGTTTTTGAAGAAATTTTCTTTTTCAAGAAGCAATAAAAACAACTTTTCAAAAGCACTGAAAATGCTACCAAAGACTCAAAGACTGAAAGCAAAGCACAACGAAACTTTGTAAGCTACCAATTCAACATGAATGAGAACTTGAAAAAAATAGATGTTTCAACTTGCACTAAACGATCCAAAAGTAGCAAAAAGAGCTTGGAGAAACTGATCAAGAAATTAGGAAAGACACACTTTCAAATTCAATAACAAGAAACTTTCAAAAAGCAAGAAAAGTGTATGGCCACAAAAATGATGGGAAGCAAAGCAAGTAGACCAATAATGAAGTTTGACACAAAGATCGCAAACAATCTTCTATCCCAGAAGACCAGAACAATCAAGAACCTCTATAAGAAGCCTTGTGTGTTCAAACAAAAATCATAAAACTCACTCAAAAGCAAACCAAGGCCAAAAACTTTTCAAAGTAGGAGAGAATTCAAAATAGTAAGCTCACTGAACAATTAAAATCTGAAGACAGAAACTGACCACTCAGAAACCACACAAACCAAGAAACAAATCTTTCTAGACAGAAATATTTGGAAAAAACATGCAAAAAATTGTATACGTGACTGTGTCCCTACACAGGTGCATGTACACGCGCTTCTGCCAAAAGAAACTCGCGTATACATGGTTTCAGTTCACAGAAACAAGCATGTGTATGCTTCTGTAAATAGACAAAGGTGTGTATATGAAGTTTTACAAGAAAAATAAAAAATGAGGCTTGATGAAATGGATCAGACTTGAAGTATGACTTCCTACAGGAGCAGGCAATACAGTCACAGCAAGCAAACTAAGTAATGAGCCCTGATTGGCACTGAATAACCCAAACTAGGAATAAAAATATTGTTATTCCCCAGTGGAGTCACCAATTCTGTTAAGGGAATAAGTCCCCTAGGGCTTTGGGTCAAAACCCTATTAGAGCAAGAGTAATCTACAACAAGAAACAAGCACTCAACGCAGGCAACATGCTTAAACAAACTAACTATGCGAGGATGAACATACCCGGATGTCCTTCGTTTGGGTAGTTCTAGCCAGGGTTCAAACCCTCTACAAATCCTAATGATCTTTGAACCTGCAAATCAACGAATTTGAATACACATAACAACATATAGATAAAGAATTTTAGTGTAATCAACTTTATATCATATAAGTAGATGGTTAGTTATACATTGAAATAGTCATGCATATATAAACTATAAAAATAACATCTGATGCATAAACAAAGTCGATATTAGGAACAAGACAACGTTTCTTTTTATTATAGAAAACTATAATAAAACATGGAAAGAGTTCACCTGAGTCTTCCTCTTCCGGCTCCAAGCGGAACCGTCCTCCAGGTCTGTCTAGTTTCAATCTTCAATAGCCTCCTTCCATAACCAATACCATGGTATCTCCAAGCATGTGAGAGAATATCAACACTCATGGAAACAAGGGTTTCTTGAACTTGGAGAAGTGCTTGAAGCACAGGATACTTCAGACTTGATCAGGGGATAATCTTAGTATAGTAATTCTATCATTTCTCTCCTCCTTAAGGCCTTCCCATTGAAGTCTTTTTATACTTCTCCCAAATTAGTTTTTCAGTTGGGAAACTATTGGGAACTGTTGGACCACAGACACTAATAGGTAATCAATAGGTAAAACCTGTGATCTCCACCAATAATTAAGGAAATTTAATTTTTTTAAGTTTTTTAACACATATATGTCGATTGAGTATTGACTAACCCGCGTGTACACGCTTTCAACACACACAAAAGTAGCATACAGGGAGTAAAACACTGTTTTTAAAATATTTGGACCAAGTCCGGAAGGAGGGGTTGCCCTAGGCCATAAACCAAGCATCACAAATACCAAGGATGATATTTGGAGCTATAACAACAATGGTGACAATATGTTAGCACTCCACAATTTCCTTTGGCTTTAGGAAGGAAACCTAGAAGTGACCAAAAAACACTTGTGGAATTGTAAACTAGCCCTTCCAACATGAGAGATGGCTCTCTCTTTCAACAAAGTCACTAAAGATTGTTTTCAGTGAAGAAAAATGGCTAGATCTTTGACAAATAACAGAGTTTATAGGTGTGGTGGCAAGGCAGAGAAAAACCCATTGGGCATGGAGATAACAAAAATTGAGATCAATGACATGGTGGGTGCTCGGTAAATTGGGAAAAGTTGTTCAAAGGAAAGATAGAAACACTTCCTTATGCCAATTAATAGTTGCAAATGTGAGAATAATAAATAAAGTAGATAACCATCTCAAGGCATCAAAAAATGGATGAATCTTAAAATGAGTATGGCATAAAAAACATATGGAATGTCTAAATGACTACAATAGAGCACCATTAAATAGATGAATTCTGAAACACGTTTTTCATTTAAACATCATAGGAAGAAATATAACACAAACAAAATAGGAAACACACACATAAGAGAGTTGAATCACATGAATATTTGAAGAGATTTAATGAGGTACTTTTGATCCACCAATTTCATTAAAACTCAGAAAAAATTACAATTTGCACAATGTTCTTTCCTCTCCAGTATGACCAACCAGAAGTATTTCCATGTATTTACATCATTATATACAATTATGAATTCAAATTACCGCTCTAGGTGGTTGAATTCACTTCATAAACGTAGAATGGTCCAAATGCAATGCATCTTTACTTGCTAATGCAGAAAAAGAAGAAATTGTTATTACAATTTAGAAACATAAACTCAAGAAATGCATCTTTGTTTAAAAACTCATACTACATGATTTTAAACCTATTGACATGATTTTAAACTTATCGAAACTTATCCAATAGCTAAAATGACTTCTATATGTTTCAGCAATGGAAAATTTCCAAAATAACATTGACTGGTATGTTTGCACAACAGGTCTACTACGAAACAAGGACTGGATTTATGGAAAATAGGGGTCAAAACCTAGATCATATATCCTAAATCCAGAAATTGGTTACAAAATCAGGGGTGGTTTTTGTAGATAAGAGTGTCCTTGAGAGAAACATCTCTCAGTTTCCAAAATATCCTCTCCATATCCTCACAATCAGCACCCAAACATCATAACTAAAACAAGAAATGCCAAAACCTGAAAAATAGACTGTAAATATGCATTTGAATATTCCAATATATGACACCTATGCAGAAACTGAAGGAGGTTTTTGTTCTTTGGCCCGCTCTTGGAAAAATTTCTTTCCATTTTCTAAAATTTAGCTGCATTTGGGTGGAAACATCTTTTGAAAATGATGGTAAAAACAATTAATTTAACAACGAATTTGTAGCTAGTCCAAGTAGCCTTCCATGCTATGTATGCTTTCACATATCCTCTGGAAAAATGGATCAAATGGGTAGGCTTGAAATGTTTATGTGATGTTTTATAACTATTGAAGTAGTCTCTCCAATGCTTGCAGACCTCCTAGATTAATAGTAAGAAGGAAACACACTTTGATTCCTAGATTATAGGATCCCGACACTTACAACCAATAAAACTGCTGAAAAAAAAATATACTGCTTATGGAGCTTTATAACTTAGCTCATTGCAATATTTATAATGACCACTATTGAAAACATGACAACCATACCATTTATTGGATCTTTATAACACAACTCATTATAGTATTTACAATAACAACCACATTTGTTTCAACCAGCAAATACTCATATTGTATATGGAGCTTTATAAATCCATCTCAATACAATATTTAAAATAATATACACATATGAAAATTTGGTCAACCAACAAATAAAGGATATGATTCCTACATCAACAACAAGGCAATCCAAAGGCGCACACCTCCACCCTCAAAAGTAGTACCAAGATTCACTTCCTTGCTAAGAAGTCTAGAATCCACTTCAAGAGCCAAAGTTTGCATCAATGTCTAGAACTACAATCTTACACCACTTGTCTTCTCAGTGATCAATTACCGGATCATTGTTCCAGGACACACTCCTAATGTGCATATGATTCCATCTGGCAATGCTAATGGCCAAAATAGATCTATCCCTAGCCTTCCCTTATCTTCTACGCAGTCCCTTGGGAAATCTAGTCACCCCATTCCATGCAGTCACACACCTTCCAAGTTCTGCAAGCATCCCATTCTCTACTACACGGTCCCTCGGGCGACCCCTCCCTATGAAATGTTTCCTCACATCGGAGGGTCCAAAGGCCAAGCATATCCCTGCCTCAAAACCATGATACCAGTCATAGAATTCTCATGAAATCAATGGACACTATTGGGTCCTAGTGTCCCATAATGGCCTTGCTCCTGAAGTTCTTTATCAGCATACTATTTCCTATTCCAATTCCTTTGTCGTTGCTACTAGTTCTTGTAGTAAGTTTCAACTACCCAAGCGAGGAATTTCCATGCTTTCCTATACCAAGCACATAATTTCCATTAGATTCAAAACGAATTGAATAAATTCAAATCTTACCTCGTTGGTGGCCCGTCAACAAGGTAACTTGCAAAACTATTTACTTCTTGTCACAATAAGTCAAACTAGTTATT
Source organism: Pinus tabuliformis (assembly GCA_031772625.1). Classification (NCBI taxonomy): domain Eukaryota; kingdom Viridiplantae; phylum Streptophyta; class Pinopsida; order Pinales; family Pinaceae; genus Pinus; species Pinus tabuliformis. Next base: position 2,102,707,926 of record CM062816.1, read on the forward strand.
TGATCAAATCATCATGTAACCACATCCAGTTAGCTCAAAACACAAATATCATAGATCAAAATCATAGATTACATGTAACCATCATAAACCAGAATCATAAATCACATGTAACCATCATAAAACATAATCATAGATCACATGCATAATAAAACTGAAATAAAATACTAATACTTATCCCTTAATAAGTCCTCTTCTTCTACCTTTGTCCTTGTCCTTTCTGTACACACACTAGATTTATTACCATATCCAACTAGCACCTAGTGCCTTTGCTTCTCTTCAATCACGTACACATACACATAGTGTACATCACAACACGTACATCCACACACAACATATGACACCACACAATGAATATGCCTACACCTGATATATATCACGACACATAGAACTACACCCAACTTACAACAAAATACATATACGTACACATAGTACAACACAATGAATACATTTTTCATGATGCCACAACTACACAATTCACATACGTAGTACCACACGTACACAAAACAACATGTACAACATGCACACAATACCATATGTGTACAATACAACATGTACGACATGCACACAATACCACCTATACAATAGTACCACATGCACAACATGTACACATTACCACCTGTACAACATGTACACAACACCACATGTACACAACACTACTTGCACAACATGTACACAACACCACTTGCACAATGTGTATATAGCACCACATGCATGATATGTACACAACGCCACTTGCACAATGTGTATATATCACCACATACATGATATGTACAGAACACCACATGTAAACAGCATCACCTGCACACAACACCCCATGTAAAACATGTACATGACACCACATGCACACAACACCACATGTACATAGCACCATATGTACTACATGCACACCATGCCATACGTACACAACACCACTTATCCAACATGCGTACAACACCATATGTATGTAACACTGCATAAACAACATGCACATAACACCATTTGTACACATCATTGTATAAATAACATGTACAAAAAGTCATATATACATAACATTGCATGCACACAACATCATAGGTGCAACATTGACAACACATATATAACAGTAGTACTGCACATCCATAAACCACACAGTGACTCTGCCAAGCAACCTTGCTTCTAGTTTCTCTCTGCCATTCATGCTTATCCTAGCATGTTGTATACCACACTCTTTTCATTCCATTGATGTATCTCGCTGCATTACCTATCCATAATGTAAATGTAGGCATAGTATAAACACATCATATCAACTCATATCCACATGATATTGACCTCATAAATTTTTCGAGGCTACTCTTCCCACTTTATTCCTCATAAGATTAAGAACCTCTTCATGTCATTCACCTGCATAAGCAATCTTTCCTCCACAAGCATGATCACTGAAAACCTTGTTAGATAATGACATACATACATAAATATAAAGACATCAACATAATCATGATCACAACACAATTACCAAATATCATAAGGTCAAGATTAAGAGAACTTCCTTTATCCATGCACAACATGCACAACATTGGGAACTATAGTCCCCAACATAACCAAGGCATCTGACACCTCAAATCCATTTACTTTACTTTTCTCATTACTATCCTAAACCCATCCATTTACGCCAATGGACCCAACCAATCACCTGACTTTCATAATCTTGCCTTTAGCTTCCCTTATGCATGCACCAGGCTTCATCCTGGACTTTTTTACCTGTTGGGCTTCATTAAGATCTCCCTAAGCTCCACTAATTTTCCTCCTCAACCAATTCCCAAGACCCTCAAAACATAAAAGGAAATCACAAGAAATAAACAAGAAGAAAACCATGAAACACCAATAGCCACATGACGCCACAAACAAAGTGGCAAGGCCTTCCACTAGACGTAATCAAAACCCATAAATCAAGATCAAAAAAAAAAAAATACTAATGGGAAAAAAATCCAAACGAACACCATGACTCAACCCGATGGGTTCCTAATTCCTCCAAGGGAAATTCAACCTGATCCTTCTTCAATATTACATGACAGTGTCTTCTTTCATGCAATTCCCTATATCATACTTTCATAAACACATAACTATCAGTGCATAAATAAATATACAATATACCAGTTGCCTTACCTTCTCATGACAAGCACACTGCCTTGTAACTGAACACATCCATGCCATCTCTTAAGGGACACCAATTCCATTGATGGATCCATCCATAGATAAAAACCAACTTAATATATCTGTCAAATACATGTTTAGGAATATACCATATATCCACATAATATCAGACAAAATCTAGGTTAAGAAGACTTTCCACATTCAAAGCATTCATTCGTTTAGAATTACAATTTCCAAACATATCCAAAGGAATTCTCACCCAATTCCTTTCTTTTATCCTTAACTTGTTGCACATGAATATTACTATGCATTTCCACATCACCCAACTGTTAGTTATATAAACAAATCAACTATTACCTTGTCACGCTAATTCCTAACATGTTTCCTTGCAACTACTCACACATGTTAGTCACATGTTCCACAAATAAAGGAATCATGTCTATGAATTTGAAATCAACCTTTACCAAGTCTAACAACCATGTCATACCCAATAATCAACTCGCATTCATCAGTCATAATACATAATGCTACAACTATCACCTACTTACACTCAAGTACATATCGATTATCTCAACACATAATGTATTAGTACAACTTCCCTAAACAAGATCATTCCTTCAAGAAATTTTATAGACGCATACTCATATCATGCAATAAATCAAACATTTGATCAACTTGTAAACATACCATGCTAGATAAGCCAAATTGATGACATAATCAAACTCATATCTCAATGTATCCCAGGGGAGGCCATCATAAGCCAGTCCACATTAATACGACACAACATCACCAATATATCACCTCATACCTGAATGTTACAAACATAACCATTTACACAAACCAATCTAGATCAACATGATACATACAACATCAAGATCTTAATACAATAACCCTAATCATGAAGTTAACTATCATATAACAATTAACAAGTTAACATATAACATACTTATATACACCATATAATATGATCATTAATTTAACTAACATAAAACAACAACAACAATGCATATAACAACAAGTTACTATCATTCATGACTATTTGACACATGTGCATATGACCACATTGATTCACTAGCATCTAGCATGTAACCAAAAAAACATTACAATGAAAAACATGTATATAACCCTAATGCATATAACAATCCATTAACTAACATACTTGCATGCCAAACATACAATACATGTATGACACTATGCTCTTACCCCCACAGTCCGGTGTTGTAACCTCTCTCTAATAGTTTTCATCTCTTGCTCTATCTTAGCCAACATATCAACATCATATCTTATCAACAACATCATGATGACATAACTACATAAAATGACCTCACAATGCATATGTAAGCAATTATGCATGCATAACAACCTATAGACACTGACATAAATAACAAATGCATAACTGACATACACTCATGACAACCCCATCCAATCAACAACACCATCAACGTTCACATGGCAACACCACTGCAACTATGACCAACGCCATGAATATGAAACACACACATAGACCAATGCAATAAGGAACACACATGAAATTGAAATGAATGCACGATCAACACACACTGCCCATCTAGTTGAAGGGGTGAACCATGCTCTGATACCACTATGTGGTATCAGGTATCACACAAGGAGGAAAAAAACTAGACACCACCCAAAGAGAATGAAAATTGCTTTGGTAATACTCTGTAACACCCGCCTCACACATTTACCCAAGTTAACCGGTCTGTTGGGGTAAACATGTGACGACAGGATACTATGATCTAATTCAACTCTCCATGTAAATTTAAGGAAGTGGAACTGATAAAACACAACTAATATGACCTTCTACACATGTTACAAAACGTTCATGAGCCAACCAACCTTTCTTGGTGACCAACCCTTGAGGTAAATTGATATTTTACTCACCTAGAACCCCAATATCTCCCTTTCTAATCCCTCCAAGCAACTGAGAGCCTCCATTCGCTCCCATGAGCCTGCTTGAGTGAGAATGTAGCCTTTTTCTCCTAGTGCTATGCCAACGACTATGAGATTTAAGGATATTTTCTAGGACTTCAACTCAGCCATTGCCCAAAACTCCATGGAACTTCTAAAACTCATAAAAGACATGAATACGATGCTTTGATAACAAACTTGATCAAGGACTTGACTGAACCCCTACTAGCCATGACATGAATTTTGTCAAACATGTCACAAATATGTAATATACAAGTCATAACAACAGATTTGAGCATAGGGGTCTCATACATGGAAAGAATAGGAAAATCCACCATCAATCTAGGAAATCATCCATGCCAATGATAGATCATAATAAATAAACCACATTCATGTGCTATGCATGCCAAAACTAGCATGGAAATCACACATGTAACTCGGTACCTGCAAGAAAACAGACTGTAGTTGTTGATCTCAATGTCCTCTTGCAATTTCCTGCTTTTCCTTTACCTTCTTTCTCTAAATCCCAAGTATGCCACACTCCTCCAAGAGTTCTCCAGAAAAACTCTAAGTGTCCAGGAGTATGAGAGAGAGAGAATACAATGGGAGCTCCAAAATTAAACTGACAAAAGCTAACACTAAAAAAAGCTTTCCAACTGATCCTCAAAAGCCTTTTTATCAATGAGGCCTCTATTTTCTTCATTTTCCATTATTTTCCTTCATTTCCTCCTCACATGCAACCTGCAACCTTTCACCTTCCTTTTCTCCTAATTTCATTTATTTTCATAAATAAAAATTCCAATTAATGCCTCATGCCTTTCGAAAGCATTTGCCATTTCCTTTTCCAATTTCCTTAGCCATAATAAACCAATGGATACTCACACTAGGATGTTTTTCCCACCATTCAACTTGAAAAACATGTCCCATGACCTTGGCCTTATGTGTTTTTTACATGGTGTTTTAACTAGGGTTGTTACAATGATGTTCCAATAAATTCTTTTATTCAATGAGATGTTTAGTGAATTATTTCCAGAAGTGTTTTTTTCTTTCTGCAAGAATGGTAGAGTAGTTAAGTGGTTTTTTCTGCAACAATGTTCTATTTTTCAAGAGTGTTTTCCTTTCAAAACTATATGCAAGGTGTGTTGAATATTGGAGTGTAATAGAAATAGTTTTGGTGTGCTAAGAGTGGCAGTTACATTGACTTTATTTTGAGAGATTAATATTAAATAGTTCTAGTTGTAGTTGTTAACTGCATATATTTTGCATGATAACCTTGAAATAAAATGATTATCTTGGTTGAAAATTTATGTATGAGTGTGATTAACTGATCCTAATTTAAAGAAAATTAATTTTCTCAACACCACGTAAGGAAGAAACTTGGGACTATGTAGCCACCCATAACCTTCTTTAGGTTTTCACAACACTAGATCAATGTATAAGATTATATGGTATTATTCTCATAAGGTGAACTTTAACAAGTTTCATGGTTTTGACCTATCAGGATGGATCACCTAGATGGAGCATTTCTTTATCCTCCATGGCATTTTTAATGATATGATGACGGTTGGGGCTAGGGTCCTATATTTATATTCAAAATAGTTGCAATGGTGAAATTGGAATGAAAAATACTATCGGCATTTCCTAGAGTCAAATTTTTAGAGCTATTCATGCATGTTTCAAGAGAGACAATAACTATTTGGGGAGGTTTAAAAAGTTACACAAAATAGGCTCAATCAATAAATTTAGGGTAGCCAAGTTTGATAAATTAGGAACCCTTATATAGAACTTAATAGAATTCGGCATAGAATATTTCATTACTGGCCCGAAGGAGGATATTGAACACAAGTTAGAATGTAGTGTCTTGCTATATGGTTAGAAGAAATCAAAAGGTCCCTAGAAGTTGAGATGGTGATTGATGCATATAATAAACTACCATCATTAATTACCATATTCATCCCCACAAGGTAATAGTATAACTCTGTTGGGTCCCTATAATACTAGTGATTACCCCATTACTATTGTAGTTATACCCCTTATTTATATTGTTGTGCCCATATTACCCCCATGTTGTTATTTCTATGCCCCATAGAATCCCTCTATTGTTATTTTTGTGGCTTTATATTATTATTGTTAGGTCGGCTAGATTATATTGTGACTCCTTAGACTCCTATATATAGAAAGGAGGTTTTGTCATTTGTATCATCCAAGAATTGTTCATTTATGTAATGTAAAGGAGGTTGCCCCCTCGAAGAGGCTGAATTCTAAGGCGTTGATCAATCTTTTCTATCTTTTCTTGAGCTGGTTTCATAACATTTGGTATCAGAGCTTTGGATTCTAGGGTTTCGCTGCTCCAAATAGGTCATTGTGGCATTTTTGCTATAAATTTTTTCTGTGACGTTTCAGAAGTCGCAAAAAAAACCCATTTGAGAAGAAATCGCGCTGAACCTTGGGTCCGAATTTCAGAGATTTTTGCTTGATATTTGCGGAGATATGATCTGAGGAAGTTGGTCTTTTTGCAGACTCTTGAATTACATTCAAAACAGGTGACCTGGGGAAAATCCTCATAACTTTCTCTCTGGGGATCGGATTGAAATTTAGTAAGAAGGTACAGAAAGAGGATGGAATTTGGTTTTTTGTATGTGTGTTTTAGATTCAAAGGTTGAAACAGTGACTCATGGCATGTCGTACAAGTTCGCTCTACTGAACTAGTCTATAAGCAAGTCACTGTGGGAGATTTCACATAACTCTTCCTTGGAGAATCCAATTTGGGTCAGACTTGTGGCATTGGAAAGAGGACATAGAGGGCTACTACAGCTCACAAATTTAGGAGTAGATGATTGGAAAGTACAGAGATACATCAGAGGCAATATCGAGCTCGTACAAAGTGAAAAAAGGTGTGTAGATTTTCTTAAATTTTTGCTTAAGCTTGGTTTGAAAATTTATTTTGAAGGAATTCAAAGGGCATAGTAGAGAATTATTATCGGTAATTGATGCCCCAAGGAAAGAAAATGCAAACACCTAGTAAGGAACCTGAAAGCTCTAGCATGACTCATGAAGAAGAGGAAGAAATGCAACATGATATATCAAAATTACAAGACCAAGTGCAACAACTGTCCCTTGCACAAAAAGGAACAGAATCTAAGATGGATGGTTTAAAGAAAGTTGTAGAAGCTAAGATGGATGGTTTAAAGAAAGGTGTAGAAGCTAAGATGGACTGTTTAAAGAAAGGCGTAGAAGCTAAGATGATTGACGTGGAAGCTAAGATGGATGATTTGAAGATAGATTTGAAGACAGACATGGACGAATTGAAGATAAATATGAATACGTTGCTACAAGAAATGGTCCCTAAGGGTGAAAGGGTACTAAAGGAAACTCATGATGAGAACAAAAGAAATGTTAATCATGATTCCATAGATGCTAATGTTGGATCGAAGACTCACCATATTCCAAAAATCGATATGAGGAAGTTTGATGGCAAGGATCCCGCCACATGGATATTACAGATGGAGCAATTCTTCGATCTCAATAATGTGCAAAACACACAAAAGGTACGTATGGCAACTTTATATTTGGAACCAAATCAGTTTGTATGGTATCAATGGCTTTGCTCTCATAAAAAATTTATCACTTGGGCAATTTTTACGGAAGAATTGATAGCACATTATGAGGATACAAAAAGCAACATTTTTTTTAGCCAATTGATAAGTCTCAAACAAAAGGGTTCAGTAATGGAGCACATTGAGGAGTTCCAAAAATTGAACATAAGGGTAAAAGATATTCCAGAGGAGCATAGGATTGATGTGTTCATAGGGTCTTTAAAGGATAATATCCAACATGATGTTCGCCTTTGGGAACCTGATTCATTAGAGAAGGCATTCAGGTTAGCAAGAAAAATGGAAAGCAAAATTATGGCAACCAGGAAGCATACCACTCACAACTATAAAGACGGAAGTGTTGTTGCCCCTAGTCTTCCACAACCTATAAGGTTGACACCACAACAATTGGAAGAAAAAAGAGCAAAAGGGCTTTGTTACAGTTGTGATAGCAAATACACTAAAGGTCATAAGTGTGCTGAGAAGAAATTATTCTACATAGATTGTGAAGAGGAAGAAGAAAAGGAGCAAGAAAGGTCAAAAGAAGAAGATATACTCCAGGAACAAAGCCTAGATGAAGAACAAATAAATCCGACCATATCTTGTAATGCATTGGCGGGAATTACCACTCCTCAAACCATCAAGATAGAAGGACAAATCAAGAAGAAAAAGGTAATAGTGTTGATTGATTCAGGAAGCACCCACAATTTTATTCATTGTAGGGTAGCAAAAGAATTGAATTGCTTCCTATATCCAGCACCAGAGTGTCAAGTGATGATTGCAAATGGAGGAACAATAAATTGCTCTGGAAAGTGCCATAATATCAAGCTATCCATGGGAGAATATGTATTGACTAGCCCAATGCTTTCCATTCCAATGGGAGGTGCTGATGTTGTACTAGGAGTCCAATGGCTACAATCCTTGGGTACAATAGCTTTTAATTTTCAAGAACTTTTCATCAAATTTTCTACGGAAGGAAAGGAAGTTGAATTAAGGGGTATTGCAGGGAAACCAGGAAAGATAATCAGCTCTAATGGTATGACAAAGCTTCTAAAAAAGGAGCAAAGAGGTGTAATTGCACAATTATGTTCGCTAGATGTTTCCACATTGGAATCATCTATTTCTCCAGATCTCCAAAAAGTCCTGGACAATCATTCCAAGGTATTTGAGACTCCCAAAGGTCTCCCACCTATGCGTGATCATGATCATGCTATTCATCTGATTCCAGGAAGTGTTCCTCCAAACATCAGGCCGTACAGATATCCCTATGTCCAAAAAAGTGAAATTGAACGTATGGTTGCAGAAATGCTAGAGGCTGGTATAATTCAACCAAGTCAAAGTTCTTTCTCTGCTCCAGTAGTATTGGTGCACAAGAAGGATGGATCATGGCGCATGTGTCCAGATTATAGGGAGCTCAACAAGCTCACTATTAAAGATAAGTTCCCCATTCCTGTCATTGATGAATTACTGGATGAATTGCATGGATCAATTTACTTCACCAAGTTGGATCTTCGTTCGGGATATCATCAAATCAGAATGAAGATTGAAGACATTCTGAAAACGACATTTAGAACTCATGAGGGTCATTATGAATTTTTGGTCATGCCTTTTGGCCTTACCAATGCACCTTCAACATTTCAAGGTTTGATGAATTCAATTTTCAAACCATTCCTTAGAAAATTTGTGTTAGTATTTTTTGATGATATACTAATCTACAGCAAGTCTTGGAAGGATCATGTTGAACATGTTGACAGGGTGCTACAACTATTGGAGGAGAAACAATTATATGCAAAAAGATCCAAATGTTTCTTTGGAGTCCAGGAGGTGGAATATTTGGGTCATATTGTATCTCATGAAGGAGTTAAGGTAGACCCTAGCAAAATTAAAGCCATTAAGGAATGGAAAATCCCCACATCCATAAAGCATCTGCGAGGATTTCTTGGGTTGACAGGGTATTATCGCAAGTTTGTTAAGAATTATGGGAGAATAGCAGCACCTCTAACAACATTATTGAAGAAAGATGCATTTTCATGGACTCCGGAAGCAACAAAGGCCTTTGAACATCTTAAAGAGGCAATGTGCCAAGCACCGGTCTTAGCTACACCGGACTTCACAAAAACCTTTATTGTGGAATGTGATGCTTCAGGAAATGGAATTGGTGCCGTTCTAATGCAAGATGAAAGACCCATTGCTTTTGAAAGTCGTCCAATCAAGGGAAAGTTTTTAAGCAAAGCTATTTATGAGAAGGAAATGTTGGCAATACTCCATGCACTTAAGAAATGGCGACCCTACCTAATGGGAAGACACTTCAAGGTAAAAACGGATCATGATAGCCTTAAATACTTTTTAGAACAAAGATTATCCTCTGAAGAGCAACAAAAGTGGGTCACAAAGATGTTGGGTTATGACTTTGAAATCATCTACAAAAAAGGGAAGCAAAATGTGGTGGCAGATGCACTCTCAAGAAAGGATGAGGATGTGGAAGCATTGTTGTGCGCCATTTCTATGATGAAGAAGTGTGGGCACTTATTCAAAAGCTACAACAAGATTCCAGTATGTCTGATACATTTAGCTGGCAAAATGATTCGTTATGGTACAAAGATCGCTTATACCTCTGTAAGAATTCCCAGCTAAAACAAAAGATTCTTATGGAATTGCACACTTCTCCCTTAGGAGGGCACTCAGGATTTTTAAAAACTTACCACAGGGTTAAGAAGGAATTTTTTTGGGATGGCCTTAAATCAGATATTCAAAAGTTTGTGGCGGAATGTTTGGTTTGCCAACAAAATAAAGTTGAAACAATTAAGACACCGGGTCTATTACAACCTTTATCCATTCCAAGCCAACGTTGGGAGGAGGTTTCAATGGATTTTATCACAGGTTTACCCAAGTCTGAGGGAAAGAGTGTCATCATGGTGGTAGTTGACAGACTTACCAAGTATGCACACTTTTGTGCATTATCACATCCATTTAAAGCCAGTACAGTTTCTACTGCATTTATGGAAACAATTCAAAAGCTACATGGAAACCCAAAGATTATTGTAAGTGACAGAGATCCCATTTTCACTGGAAATTTTTGGACAAATTATTTTCTTGTCTTGGTACTCAGTTAGCTCATAGCTCATCTTATCATCCTCAATCTGATGGGCAAACTGAGATAGTAAACAAATGTTTGGAAGGATATCTTCGTTGCTTTGTATCTGATAAACAGACACAATGGGTCAAATGGTTGCCTCTGGCTGAATGGTGGTATAACACTTCCTTCCATACAGCAACAAAAATGACCCCATTTATGGCACTTTATGGGTATCAACCACCATCCATCACATCATATTTAAGAGAAAATTCTAAGGTTCAGGCAGTGGAACATCACATCGAACATCAACAACAAGTCCTCCAACTCTTAAAGGATAACCTCGTGTTGGCACAAAATAGAATGAAACAACAGGCAGATCAACATCGCAGTGAAAGAAGTTTTGATGTAGGTGATTGGGTATTCCTACGGCTACAACCATATAAGCAAATGTCCCTAAAGCAAGCTAAGAAGGATAATAAATTATCACCAAAGTATTATGGTCCGTACAAGGTGTTGCAAAAGATTGGTACTATGGCATACAAATTGGAGCTTCCTGCAGCTTCTCGATTGCACCCAGTTTTCCATGTTTCATGTTTAAAGAAGGTTATAGGTGACAAGCTCCCAGTTCAAACAATATTGCCAGAACTTGATGAGGAAGGAAAAATTATATTGGAACCGGAAGCAGTCACAGAAACAAGAACTCGACAGCTACGAAATCGATCAATTTCAGAGTATCTTATCAAGTGGAAGAACTTATCCACTGAAGATTCCACATGGGAGGATGAGAATTTTATGTAGAAGTATCCAGAACTACTCAAGCGTTGAGGACAACACTTTTTTGAAGGAGAGGGGCATGTTGGGTCCCTATAATACTAGTGATTACCCCATTACTGTTGTAGTTATACCCCTTATTTATATTGTTGTGCCCCTATTACCCCCATGTTGTTATTTCTGTGCCCCATAGAATCCCTCTATTGTTATTTTTGTGGCTTTATATTATTATTGTTAGGTCGGATGGATTATATTGTGACTCCTTAGACTCCTATATATAGAAAGGAGGTTTTGTCATTTTATCATCCAAGAATTGTTCATTTATGTAATGTAAAGGAGGTTTCCCCCTCGAAGAGGATGAATTCTAAGCATTGATCTATCTTTTCTATATTTTTTTGAGCTGGTTTCATAACAAAATCCTACTCATCCATTAAAATTGAAATTTTTTATCTCCAGTAGAAATGGTAGACTACTAAAGATGTAAACTTTGTTATAATTTTGATGAAAAATTTTCAATAGGTCATAAGCATAAAGAAACAATTTTTTTCCAAATTGATATGACCAATCAATCTCTTTTCAAAGACATAAATACTAAAGAGATATCAAATTTATTTGTTGAATATACTAATACTAAGACTTAGGTGGATATTGAACCTCCATTTCCTCATGAAAAACCCCTAATATCCCTACATGCATCATTGGGCACCCATGTGTTGCATCATGCATTATAAATTTGTAGTCCTAGTTAGAAGTAGCAGTACTCACAATTTAATTCACAATAAAGTGGAAAAATAAGCTCATTTGTGTGTACTCCCTTTGTACAAATTTCATTTCATGATTTCCAATGGAGGTATCATGAAATTCGAGGGTAGATACAAAAAAGTAAAAATCTACATGGGATATTATGAGGTCAAAACCCATATATTTTCCATTCATATAGATGGTTGTGATATAGTATTTGGATTATAATGGCTACACATGTTAGGATGGGTCACAATGTATTTTAAAGACCTATATATCAGTTTCATTAAAGAGGTACATGTATAAACCCTTTCATGGATTCAAGCATATTCCCCTAAAAATTAGACCTCATCATATAGATATGTTTTTAAATAAAGGTAACTATGGAATTATTGACCAATTTGATTCCATATAGTTTATGGATAATCTCACACAAGAAATCCACATATATTTGTAGCTAGTCCTTAACAAACATCATTAGGTATTTGTGACACCAAAGGATTTACACCCTTGAACTTGATGAGAGCATGGCCATGGAATTCCATTGGTTCAACCATTGAACACACATACTTATTGACACATAATAGAAAGAAAAATAAAAAATTATATGAGAATTGTTAGAGATAGGGATCATAATTCCCAATACAAGCCCTTAATCTAGTAGACATGGTGTTAAATAAGGAAGGTACTTGGTGCATGTGTCCTAATTTCAGGGATGTCAATATGTTGATGATCAAGGAAACTTTTCACATCCCAGTCATTGATGATAACTAGGATGAACTTCATGTGAAAATATTTTCACTAAGATTGATCTACATTTAAGATACCACCAAATTAGGATGAAGGAGATAGACATAATCTAAGGAAACTTTAGAATACATGAAGTTTATTATGAGTTGCTAATTATGCTTTTTAGTCATTGTTATACTCCATCCACATTCCAAAGCCTCATGAACAATATTTTCAAATCCTTCCTACATAATTTTGTGCTAGTATTCTTTGATGACATCTTAATCAACATTAAAGAATGTGAATCACACATAGGGCATGTTGATAATTCCTTACAACTCTTGAGATAAAACTAATTATTTACGATGCACTAAACATATACTTTTGGGGCTTAAGGTTGAATATTTGGGTCACATTGCAAGTTAGGATGGAGTATGAGTTGATCCTAGGAAAGTGGTAGTTGTGCAAGAATGGCCCCATCCCAAAAGACTAAAGAGCTTGAGGGGATTCTTATACATTGTAGTATATTATATGGAATTTGTGAAAAAACGTGGGAAAATTGCAGCCCAATTAACTCTAGTCCTTAACAAAAGTACATTTGTTTGGAGTGAGGAAGAAACATAGGGATTTTCTACTTTAAAGAATGCCATGTTCACTACTCTAGTATTAGTAGTGCCTGAGTTTAACAATTCTTTTATCTTGGAATGTGATGCCTATAGTATAGGCCAAGGAGTAGTATTGATGCAAGAAGGATGCCCCTTGAAATTCACTAGTAAGAAATTGTGTGACCAAAATTTGTGAAAATCCACATATGAGAAGGAAATGATGCCTACCTTTCGTTCAATGGAGACATAGTGACCATATCTCATAGGGAGGAATTTTCAAATCAATACTAGCAATCATAATCTAAAACACTTCCTTTAACAATCATTTTCTTTACCAGAGAAACATAAATGGGTCATCAATATTTTGGCGTGTGGTTATGAAATCACATATAAGTAGGGTAAAGATAACATTGTTGCTAATTCTTTATCCAAAAGAATATGAGGATGAGTCACTCCTTGCCTTATCATTGCCAATTCCATGATGGCTCAAGGAAATTCACAGGAAATGGCTATAACATAGTAATTCAAGGAAGCTCATCTACTATCTTCAAATAGACCCTAGCCCACCTAAACGTTATACATAGAAACACGATACATTGAAGTATAAATGGCACATTGTTCTATCAAAAGTTTCAACTCTAAAACAATGAGCCTTAGAGGAGCTACATTGATCATTAATAGTAGGTCACTCTAGTTTTCATAAAATATATGAAAAACCTAAGCATTCAATCTTTTGGGAAGACATGAAAATAGATATCCAATATTTCATGGCATCCTATGACTCTTTCCAATGAAATAAGGGACATATAGTGAATATACTAGGGGAATTATAACCTTTAACAATCCCAATGTATATTTTGATATGGATTTCAATGGATTTTATTGTGGGACTCCCAAAAGTGGGTAACAAACACTCGTCATGTGGAGGTTGACCATATTTAAAAAAATACTCATTTTTGTGCCCTAACTCACCCTTTCACTCCTTCCTTAGTTTTGTATATATTTATGGATCATGTTTTCAGCTACATGGTATGCTCACTCTCATTGTCTTGAATTGGGACACAACATTCACTAGAAATCTTTGGAAGGAGCTATTTAAATTCTAAGGCACATATCTAAATATGAGGACTAGATATCATCCTCATATTGATGGTCAAACAAAAGGGGTCAAGAAGTCTTTAGAAGACTATTTGAGAATCTTTGGTTTAAAAAGAGACACTAATAAGCACAATGGTTCCCCCTTTCCAAATGGTGGTACATGGCTCCCCCTTGTATGTTAGGGTCCTACCTTAAACCATTATTTAGATAATTTATTTTGTATTCGGACACCATTATCGAATAGGGCCCGTTAAATAGGTAGTTGTCAATCACTCATTGTATAATTGAACCTCTTTGTTGATAAGGCCCATGTTGTATGAGTTTCTACATAAGGGTCAACAAAAACTATTTTCTAGTGGTTGTTCCTATCCCAACATCAAAATATGGATAACCCTAGAATTTGCTAATTGCATAGTTAGATGTATTCCTTATATAGATGAAGTCACAAAGTTCAAAATATAAAACATAAATAAAGATAGATATCATGCAATAAGCTCCAATTATATTACATGATGAAGGCTTTGATTATATTACACTTATGGGGAGATCTCTATGCTATTTGGTGCTCCTTTGACTTCCTCCTTGGGAGGGCTCTTCATTGATCCTATCCCCGAAAGAAAAGCACTTCTTCTCTCTAAAGTTTGGCTACAAAAGAGCTAGTGTGTGTGATATTAACTCAAGGAAGAAAGAACTAAAAAGAAATGAGATTATAATAACTATGATAAAATGGTCATGGTGAAATGAGGGAGAAAATATCTCCTATTGATAACAAAATAATTGTCAGATTTGATATGATCTAGATGATAAAAAAATGATTATTAGACTAAACCAAGATCTAACCACTTTTGGTATTTTATTATTATTGTGAGAGAAAAAGGTCAAAAAGGTGGTTGGTGACTTTTATTGTGGGCAACTAACTCCAAGATAATGATTCTTTATGTTAATTATTGAAAATTATTCATGAATAAATAATTTATTGAATTATTTCCATGTGAATGTTCTATTACGTGAGAATAATTAAATTATTTTCACATAAATGGATAAAATAATGGAAATAACATAAAATTAATTAATTTATGGGTTGTTTTCACATAACTGGGTAAAATTATGAAAATAACTTAGGAAAAGTGGCTCCTTAGGCTATTTTCATGAGAAAAAGTGGGTTTAATGTGGAAAAGTCATACTAACATGGTTATTTCATTAATTATAGCAATGTTAGTTAGGTGATTACTTTTCCTGTGATAATAACCTAAACCAATTAGTAAACTCTAATTATAACTAGTTATGTATGTAGTTAATATTATATGTGGATAGCTATATATCGATTAGGAGGATATGCAATGTTTTGTGAAGAATTATGATTCTATTTGGAGCATTTCTCTTAAAGGTTCCCTCCTAAAGAGGCAAGTGAACATATCTCTCTATAATTTATTATCAAGGGGAACTTTCTTAGGGTTTATATCTCGTTTCTATTGTATTCTTGTATTTTTCACTACATTTTATGTGATTTCTCCAAATATTTATATTTAACTACACCATATGTGGTCAAATTAAAACATAGTTATCTTGAAATCATCTATCTCATAAAATTTTGTCTCAAATCAAATTTACTAATTTATCGAGGAGAACTCTATGAACCAATAGAGGAGTATCGATGAGATCACCTCTTGCTCTCATCATAGGAAATCTATCCATGGAACATTTTTTATGGAAAAGCTCTAGAAAGTGCCCCTTTCGAACTAAAATATTGGAAAATATTTGTTTATGACACTTTTGTTATTCAATCCCATGGAATAAATAACTTGGAGGCATTATCCTATTCCCATGGAAATTGAAGAAAAACATTGTATCCCTTTTCTAGTTGTATATTTCACATGGAACACTAATGAGTCTTTATTTTGCTACAAAAATAAAAAACATATAGTTTGATAACTTCACACTAATTCAAATGAGTATTTATATACAAAAATTAAGAGTTCGTAACACCCCATTTAATTTTTCCTTATATATCTCTATTAAAATCCATCTCAACACTTAGAAGGAGGACCTGAAAATATTCCTTCAAAGTAATAGTTATACCAAAACAAAAAGATTAATATAACCTTCTATAAATCTAGCAAACCCAAATCCATCCCCTTTAAACCACAACAGATAAAATCCACAACTTTCCTCCCCTCTATTTAAGGAATAATCAACAAAATTGCCAAAATTCTAAAGAAAAACAACATTAAAACTATCTTCAAACTATTTAAAACTTTTCAAACACTTTTCCAAGAATAAAATTAACTCCGTGCATTAACAACATGTCTACACAATTATTTATACCTATGGGAATATATACATTGGCCAAATTGGTCACTCTTTATAGGTCAAAATAAATGAGCATAGTACTAACTAAGTGAGAACTCTCATAAAAAAATCCATAATTTTGGTCCAGAAACATGAAAATCAACCACAATTTCAAAAAATGGTGCTACTAATAGTACCCCTTTTTGTTGGTGGTTAAAATGATGACTTGTTTGAAATTATTGATTTGAAAACAAGTAGCATTATGGAAAATTAGCACTTGAATAAGAAAACAATACTTCCAATAGCATTTGCTTGTGTTTTTAGAGTGAAAATTACTATTTAATTGAAACTGTGGATTTGAAAGTGGATCCCATTGCAAAATAAAAATTAAAGCCATAAATTGAAAACTTATTTATTAATTAATTTTATTTTTTTCTTTAAAAAAATATTTTATATAGAAGTAAAAAGAGAAAAAGAAAAGGAAGCATTTTTTAAAAATAAATTGTATACCAAAAATTAAAATAAATAAATCAAACAACATGAATATTTCAAAAAAGAGAAAACATTAAATAATAATAAAGTAGATATTCCCAAAAATATAATTAGGAATATATAAAAATTAAAATAAAATAAAGAAACAAATTTAAATGATAAGAAAAAGAAATTAAAAAAAAGGTTCCTAAAAAAAACCAAAAATGGGGTATATACAAGGAAAGGGGTACCATTCTTGGAATTTTGCTCCAACCTTACATCCACATATCCATAGGTTTTCCCATTTCCCATCCTTCTCCCCACATTCCCAAGGTTGTATCTCCCTTCCCCTCCCTCCCTTTCCCCCATAAATTTCGAAAAAAGCAATATGTTTGGAACTCATCACTTGTTAGGTAGTTTGTAGGCATTGAGAGAAGGGAGGGGTGTAGAGAGCTTGAGTGGGACACAATGGAGAGGGAAGGATGAGAAACGAGTGGACTGGTGGTTGGGTGGGCATTGGGTGTAGGGTGAGAGGGATGGATGGTTGGTAGATGGAAAAATTATTGGGTGAAAATATGGTGGGGCATGATTTAGAGAATCACATTCCCCACTTGCCTTCCTTGCTCACACTATTTTCTTAAATTTTTTTATTCTTTTTTTAAACATGTTTTTCTTAGATCATCATCATCATCATTTTCTATTATTTTTTTAGGCATATATGTGTGTGTGTGTGTGTTTTTCCTTCTAAACAGTTATTGATTCAAATCTAAAGAGACGTAGAGTATATACATATCTACGGACTTTACTAGTCAAATTGCTTCATGGATGTGAGCCCCTTATCCCACAAACAAATAGATCTCATACAATAATTCATGGTGTCTAGCTTGACCATGACCTTATTTATACAGACATATATATATATATATATATATATATATATCTATATCTATATATATATATATATATATATATATATATATATATATATATATATATATATATATATATATATATATATATTCCCCTTTTATAAAAAATCATTGTTTTCTATTTTTTAAATTTGTTGCATGGAATTTCTTTTTAAAGGTGCTTCCTTTTTCCCTTTTTTCAACTCATGTATGGAGTTGTTTCTCCTTTTTTCCAATTTTCAATGTAAATTAGGAAAAATAAAATTAACAAACAATTTTTCAAGCTTATAACTAAGAGATTATTTTAACATTTTGATTTGTAATCAAATTCAATGCTAAGCCTGCAATTTCAATTAAATAGTAAATTTTAATCCAAAAAGAAAACTAGTATTATTGGAGTCATCACTTTTTGATTTGAGGGTTAATTTTCCATAATGTTATCAGTTGTTAGAGTTTTAGTTTTAATACTCCTCAAAGTGAGGTGCTACTAGTAGCAACACTTTTAAAAATTTAGTTTAAAACAACAATTAAAGATGACCTATAGAATAATAAGAACTCTAAAAGTTCTCATTAAATTGGTAACTTTGTTAAGGAATACATTGTGAATATAGTTAGTCATGCTTTCATCGAAAAATTCATCAATGTTGAAAACTCCTGAAACACTAGACATTATATATGATTTGACAAAAAATAATCTTCTTTAAATATCACCGCTACTCCAACTAAATAAGTAAAGATGCCATCGAAATAAAAAAAATACCATGAACATCAATAAAGAAGATGGTTTGCAATTTACCTAGTGATGAGCTCTTATTATTAGTAATTCTTGAAACACTCCTTTGTTAGGAAAAATTCTCAGGGCGGGGTGATTCAATATTTTAATTCACTTCAAACTTTCAATTTCTTTTTTAGAATTTTGTACGCTACTGTTCTTCATGCAACCAACATATGTACGTGACTTCAGTGAATGTAAAAAACATATATCTAATTTAATCATTGCATTAAATTCATTAACCATCCAATATGCATTAAAGAACATATAAGTCACATCACATGATCAACACACATAGAACACCAAGATTTTAGGTTTGAACACAATGTGGAAAAACCATTGTTGTTGTTGTCTCTATCTTATTTCTTATTATAAAATATTTTACATTTAGTACTAGTGCAAACTCTTACTGCTAAGCATACACCCATCTGCAAGAGGCTACAACCTCCACCCATTCTCTAATACCCACTAGAAGGGAGCTACAAGCCCCTAATATTGTTTATCGGCTCCTACCGGAAGGAATATCCTACACCCTCACTGAAGGCTACAACTCTAAGCACCTTGTGGACCCCATTTCATAATGTTTCAAACTGGATCCACCTGTCAAACAATCATCAAACAACTTGTAGGCCAACCTGTAGGCCTCTTTTCCTCACATTTTCATACTTGACGAACATAAACAATTGAGCCCAAACCAATATCCAAACTAAAACACTGAAATAAAATTATGAATCATTGAATCTATGTAAATCAATTCAATCTCTGAAGCATCCAACTACTGAATACATATCCGAACCAGAACAACTAAACTTCAGAATATGTACGTGAATATTCGTACTAGAACCTGTGTATATACCCGCTTCCTTTGCATAAAACCTGCATACAGATCTCAAATTATTGAATGCTATATCATTTAGCTAACTAGATCATTGTAACACTGAATCAACCACTCAACCATTTATAGATCATTGAATCATACCAAGTCATTCTTTTGTACCATTAAAACTGATCAATATTTCAGTTCACAACGAAATCTACCCAATCCACAATGTCGGCACAGATCATCATGATAGATACATCATTGACATACATCAAGAAATAAAATAGAATTGATCAAATGACATCATTAAAAAGAATTACAAACCATAGTACATATATGCACCTTATACAAGATAGATCAATGTATATACATGTTTACCATGCACCACACCCACGTATGAATCTCAACACTTGTTTTAGATCAAATAATTCATTACTTGCACACTTAACACCTTTATTTCCATCTTATATCGCTTTTTCCTTGGATAATACCTTAGATAAATCCCTTGGTAATGTTGTTAGTATTCTTTGACAGGATCAAATAAACATTTCCGCAACCATTACCATGGGCTAATACCATGGTAATAACCCTTGGTATATAGATTACCATGGTTTAGATTATGTACATGACTTTTACCTACAAGACTTGTACATGTACGCAACCCTTCTTCATAAGATTCACGTATACTTGATCAAACTTCACTTTTATCAACTGTTTGTCGTCAAACTACCATTTCTCTGTCCATTGCATATATAGAAACTCAGTCATTAATGTTGACATCAATTACATCTTTATTAATAATGTTTCCATCAAGAACAACACATTATCCATAATGTAAACAATCTCCCCCTTTGGACATGATGGAAACCACTTTGGTGTTTGGACACCACCTACAAATATCTATAAACACACCTGAAAATACCAAGTCTTATTTCAAAACACCTTTATCCAAACACCAAGCTTCTATCCCCCTTTGACATCAAGGGAAAAGGGTTTAACCAAGCTGAATGAAGTACTAGCCTTGTAGTGCTCAATATGGCAAGTCTGATATGCTCCTTTCAGCATATGCTGGACTTTATAAAAATATTCAAGTAAAAGTACAAATCTTTATGACTCAAACAAATATGACCTTTCCTATCACCAATGAATCTATTCTCCCATGATTACATCAATCACCCAACATATTGGGTTTACATATTGGACCCAAATTTTACATCAATGTTCCAAAATGGGATTACATACATGACATGACTTGATCCCAATAATCCATATATGACTAAATTTTACAATGTTTTACAACATGGGTCTTTACATGACCTTTACAGCAAGAGACATTTATGAAAATTATAACCAAAAATTTGAACCTCAAGAAATACCATGATATTCATCAACAACCACTGTGCACCATATAGGAATCTGCAACATAAACATCTAATAATAGCAACAGAGAATCATGAACATCCTCATCATCAATAAGTTGAGTAAGTAAGGCGGTGTAGCATCAATTTCTCCATCCAATGTATTAAGAAATATCAACAATCAATAATGTAATTGTAACATAAATAACCCAAGAATTCTGACATAATGACAACGAAATAAGTATATTTAGTAGTAACAACAGTAACAATCATAGAGAAACAATGATATGTATTCATCATAAAACCATCATGCAACAAGGAGTGCTCAAGGAATCATAATTCCAACAATATATATCATGGACCATAGAAGCATAGAATATGCTCTCCTTAAACCCGTTATAATCATATCTCATCATATCCATCTCGTCAATCAACAAATGCACCAAATAGCCATTTTATCAGCAACAAGTTATAATATCTTGTAACAAATTATAACTTTATCATGAATCAATAGACTGTAACAAATAAATGCCAAAAAATAAACTGATGGAAGCATATGAGAAGCTCCCACTGAATGAGTGCCACTTATTTTTCATTATTGAGAATCATACGCAACTGTATAGATAAAAACCCATGTATACACATGGTTGTATTTCATGACATATGCATACAGAAAGTAAAATGCTGATGTTTGTAGCCCAAACTGCCCCTAAACAATACATACCATTAGAACAATTCACAGAGTGAAGATGGAGTCATTCCTACTTTCTTTCTGAGATATTCAAAGGAATCACGTGAAAGGGGCTTGACAAATATATCTGCAACATGTTCCTTTGAGGGAACATCTTCCAACATGAAGTTTTTCTCAAGAATTTTCTCTCTAAGAAAATGGTATTTAATTAGGACGTGCTTAGTTTTTTAGTGCATGACAAGATTTTGAGAGATAATTATAGCACTAATATTGTCACAAAGAATAGGTATAGGTTGAGGATATGTGACTTGAATATCTTGAAATGTTTTAATCATCCATATAATTTGAGTACAACAAGAGGCAGTAACAACATATTTTTCTTCAGCAGTTGATAAGGAAATAGAACTTTGTTTCTTACTAAACTAGGAAACTAAGTGAGGTACCAAATAAAATATCCTCCACTAGTAATTTTGTGGTCATCAACATTACCTGCCCAATCTACATCTGTGTAAGCATGAAGTGTAAAATCTGTGTTTTTGGGATACCATAGACCAAAATATTGAGTGCCTTGAAGATACTTTAATATTCTCTTGACTGCTTTGATATGGATTTCTTTGGGATTTTCATGGACTCATCCAATTATCCCAATAACATGCATAATGTTTGGTCTTGTACTGGTAAGATAAAGCAAGTTGTCGATCATAGATCTATATTCAAGTTGATTAATTGAAGGAGAATCATCATTTTGACTAAGATTGCATCTTGTTTCCATTGGTGTGAGTACAAGTTTATAGTCTTCCATTCCATACTTCTTCATAATCTACTTGAGATACTTGGTTTGAGAAAGAAAGATACCATCTTTAGTTTGACAAACTTGAAGACCAAGAAAATATGTGAGCTCATAAAGTAATGACATTTCAAATTCCTACTGCACATCTGAAGAAAATCCTTGACTCATAGACTCAATATTATTTCAAATAGGATGTCATCAACATAAACCACTACCACCAAAAATTTGTCATTGTCATATTTTATATATAAATTGTTGTCTACAGATCCTTTCTTGAACCCTTGTTGCTAAAGATACATGTCAAGACGATAATACCATGCATGAGGAGCCTGTTTTAAACCATATAATGCCTTATTAAGTTTGAAAACAATATTTTTATCATTTCCAAGTATGAATCCTTCATATTTCTCAATATAAACTTCTTCTTCAAGGCATACATTTAAAAATGAAGATTTAACACCCATTTGATATACTTTAAAATTACCAAAGTTGGGAAATGCAAGAAACATTCTTATGGCTTCAAGTGTAGCTACAGGTTCAAATATATCTTCAAAGTTTATCCCTTCCTGATGAGCATAGACTTTTCATACAAGTATTTCTTTGTTTCAAATTACTTCTCCATTTTCGTTCAGTTTATTCTTAAACACCCATTTTGTCCCAATTACATTTTTATTATGAGGCCTTGGTACGAATTCCCATGTATGGTTCTTTACTATTTAATTAAGTTCTTCATGCATTTCCTTACCCTAAAATTCATATTTGCTTTCTTGATTCACATTTTGAGGTTCATTTGTGGATAATAAGGCTAAGCGACTAGATGATCCAACAAAAGTTATTATAGTTTGTATTCTTGCTTCCTTATGACCTAGAATTGAAGATTCGGGATGATTTTTCTGAACATACCTTGATGGGGTCTTTTCTACCATACATGTATTTTCATTTCCTTCTTCTGATGTTTCTCTTTCTTCTCCTACAACTTATTGGATTTTAGTAGGGACAAATTCATCATCTGCTTGTGCTTCCTTTTTTGGTACCTGTGGATGCTTCATCAATCACATCACCTGTACTTTCAACAATATTTTGAATCCTTTTATTATAACATTTATATCCTTTGCTTCTGGAAGAGTATCCAAGAAGGATTCCTTCATCAACTCTAGATTCAAATTTTCCAAGCTTATCATCATTTTTCTTTATGAAACATTTGCTTCCAAAGATTCTAAAGTGTTTGACAATTGTAGTCTTACCATACCAGAGTCCATATGGAGTTTATCATTGTTTACTTGAACATGAACCTTGTTAATTATATCCACAACTGTATGTGCTACTTCTCCCCAAATGGTGTGAGGTGTTCCTGATTCATCAAGCATGACATATGCCATTTGTTGAGATATTCTATTCACTCTTTCTACCAATCCATTTTGTTGAGGATTTTTAGCTATGGAAATCTCTCTTTTGATGCCATGTTGTTCAAAAGAATTGAAAAATTCATTTGATATAAACTCTCCTCCTCTACCAGATCTAAGACATTTGATTTTTATATCTAATTCATTTTCTATAAAAGCCTTGAACATTTTAAACTTTTCAAATGTGTAATCTTTATAGTTTAGTAAACCAACCCAACACATTCTTGTAAAGTCATCAATCAATAACATGAAGTATTGTTCACCACAAGGAGACTTATTTCTCATAGGTCCACATATATCAGTGTGAAAAAGTTCAAGGGGTTTACTTGAATTACCTTCTTTAGATTTATTCTGAACTCTGAATTTCTTACCAAATTGACATGATCTACAAATGCAATTTTCAGGTGGAGAAATATTGGGCACATCATGAACTACTCCCATCTTCCTTTGAGAAAAACCGAGGTGTCCCAATCTCTTGTTCCAAAGCCAACTTTCTTAAAATTTTCTCAAAAAGCAGTGCTCTTTCTCACCTTCTAGGATATAAACATTGCCTGTAGTTCTGGTTCCTTTGACTATGATCTTACTTGTATGCAAATTTCTTACCACAAAATTCTTCAATATGAAAACAAATCCATGTCCCTAATTGCACATTTGACTAACACTCGAAAATTTATGTCTTAACGTATCAACAAATAAAATATTCTCAACCTTACTTTTTCTTTTAAAAATACAGATCCTTTTCCTTTAATAGTGGCAGGTGAGTTATTACCAAAAGTCAATTCTTTTCTTTCTTAATTTAATTAAATGAAACAAACTTATCTCTGTCACCTGTCATATGCTTTGAACACCCGATGTCAATGTACCATGGATTCTCTTGATCTCCTGCATACAATGTTTGACCACATTTTTCAAAAGCGGTAATTTCCTTTTTCCATACCTTGGAGGGTATTGCCATTTATTCATGTTGATAAGATGATTTCATCCTTCTTCTACATTCAATTTCTTCATGACCAGAGTTATTGAAAATAGAAAATTCAATTTCATTTTAAAGAGGTAGAAATCATTATAAGAATATTTCTTTGTCTTGATTTCATTATGTTGTTTTCTTGCTTCTCTAGTCATAATAGAGTTATTAGAAACACATTTAACTACTTTCTGACCAAATTTGTGACAAGTGAAGCATTGACCATTTCATTAAGAATACCTAGGGGTATAATACCTTTTTGAGTAGGTTTCCTTTTGTTCATGGAATTGTTGTTATGCCTGAGAATAGTTGGATCCTTCATTCTTTTGTCGAGTGTAGTGATTTCTTTTTTTTACTGCATTGACGTAGTGTTTTGTACATGTTTAAGAAGATTTAATTGATTATAAAATTTCACCAATTTGATTTGGATTTTAGCCAAGGCCTGTATTGATTAGTGGAGAATGTTGCACTTTAATGATCTCTTCTAAAGTTTCAGATCCTTTAGAAAATATAAGATTTAGAGATTTTTTTTTCTCAAGTTCCTTTCTTAGACCCACAATTTCAAGTTCTAAGGTTTCATAGAAATTCTCCCTTTCTTTGACTTGTTTCTTCAAATTTTCTTCTATTAATTTAGCCTCTTCTAGACAAATATTCAACTTAGTCATTTCTTCAACAAGGGTGTTTTATTTATACATATTGACTTCTATAGCATCCATAAATTCATCATCATCAGACTTATCTACACATTTTTCTTTGAAATCCATAAGTAATTGAAAATATTGATTTGATTCATCATCCTCATTATTGGAAGAATATTCACTATCTTCATGAGTATAAAAACTTTTCTTGCTAGTAAAACCTCTTTTAACATTCTTCTTTGAAACATTATTTTCATGATTTTATTTATAAGGACACTTAGTGACATAGTGACCTACTCTTCCATAGGAAAAACATTTAAAAGGAAGCTTACCTTTGAACATGCCAGATCCTACTTGGAGCTTCTTCACAAAATTCACTTCTTCTTCATCTGAAATGTGACCTGTTTCCTTAGGCTTTTCCTTTTATTTCCCTTTCTTTGTGGCTTTGAATGATGATTCTCTAACACTTGATTGTTACAGATCCATCTGGGCACATCAATTCCATCATCCAAATCAGTGTTTTAGGGCTCATCAAACCCTAATTTCAATTGCTACATGCCCTAAACAAGTCACCCCTTTGAATGCTTCCTTCCAAGACAGCTTCATGACTTGAAGACATCTAGAAATAGCCTCTAGAGGGACCAATGCAGGTAGGCCCATGTAAGGGTGTGCTACAACATAGCTAAGTCCATGCCAAGGTGCTCTGCAGAGCACTTAGGCTTCCTTTCACCTACACTGGGTGAGATTGAGCGAAATTCACATAGGGTTTGGGGAATATTATTATCTTTTGGAGTCATCTAGAAGGTTCCCTCACTTATCAACTCCTATGAGCTCAAAAATGGATGAGGAATGTGTTAAGGTGCATCCTATCCTCTCATCCCTTCCTCCATGGAACTAATTCTAAGTATGGAAGGCCATTCAATGCCACCATTTATGACAAAACGTCCTTCATATTCCTATAAATTGACCACTCATCTAAGTGATCAGGGGAAGGATTATGTTGAATTGTAAGGGGATAATGTTGCTATGAGATTTGGCTTTGAAGCAAGTATTGTAATGCTACAAGTTTGTCATGCTTTTGATGTGATGTGGATGGGATCCAAGTTGGAGGAATGGCTTTGAATCAGACACCAATGGTTGTAATTCCTTCTTCTAATCAATAAAGTGTTTTAACCTTTCTCCCATATGTTTGTATTATTTTATAATGCTTATATATGTGAATTGTATCTAATTCCTTTCACTTATATTCAATAGATCTTTTGCTTTGATCGATTCTTTGTTTTTTGTTGTGTTTACAGGTACTTCTCAAGCATATTAAGTATGGGAAGGAGCGACGGGATCGATACAAAGGAGACGAGAGGAAAGCGGAACTACAAGTAGGTCTTCTCATCTTCTCATATTATCTATTGCTTATAGGAAAAGACTAAAACACTTTAAACTGTTGTTCTAGATATGGCTACTTATCTAGGGAATTAGTATTTATCCGTAGATACCAAATTCTCCAAAACACTGGTGTACCCCCCTTTCTCATCTCAAAAGTTGTCCTGGTCCCATGGAGTTGTTCAATAGTTATATTCTTCAAATCTTGCATTTATTCAATGGCGAAGACTTTGGAATCGAACTTTGGGGTTAGTAATCTCAAAATATTTTCAACAACAGTAGTATCCTTTATTTTGTCAACAAGAATTTTCATTGAGTTAATAATCTCATCTACTCTAAGGAAAAATCTTGCAATGATTTCATCATCATCCATTGTAAGTGTCTTATACTAAATTCTGTATGTTTGAAGTCTAACACTTTTACCTTAGTGTCACCTTCATAGCTTTGGAAAAGATTTCCCATATTTCCTTTTCGGTGATCAGTTGCATGAATTTCACAAACTCAGATTCTGCCAAACTTCCCAAGATAATATTTACAACCTTTGCATTGATCTCATACTATTTCTTCCCTACATCATCTATGGGAATGGAGGTTGGGTATTGATATCCACCTTCAAAAATTGCACATACATCAACTCCTAGTGCCTACAAATATGATCTCATTCTAATTTTCTTAAATACAAAGTTAGTTCCATTAAAAAGAGGTGGCTTGATAAAATATATTCCCTCTTGAATTCTCATCTTGATGGATCTCCCTTTCAATGATAAAGCTTCTTCAAAGGGACCTTTTCTGATTCCATTTTTTAGGAAAAATACTAAGAGGGGGATGGGGTAAATCAATATTTAATTCACTTCAAACTTTCAATTTCTTATTCAAATTTTGTATGATATTGTTCTTCATGCAACCAACATATGGACGCGACTTCAGTGAATGTAAACACTGTATATCCAGTTTACTTAATTTATCATAATGCACCCATTACGATCTGTTCTCTATGACTATAGAAATAGTCCAGAGAATTTACAAAGATCAATTATTGTCGTCCCAAGAGTAAATATGAGATTCTTCCTGTTCCTGTTGAATTATTATGTCTGTGAATGCGAATCCATTTTATTTATTACTAAGTTAATTTAACCATTGCATTATCAATTCATTAACCATATAGTATGCATTAAAGAATAGATAAGTCACAACACATGAGAAACACACATAGAACACCAATATTTTAGGTGGAAACCCAATGTGGGAGAAAACCACCACTACCATTGTCTCTATCTTCTTTCTTATTATAAAATATTCATTACATTTAGTACTGGTGCATACTCTTACCAATACACAAGCACGCACCTGCAGGAGGTTACAACCTCCACTCGTTCTCCAATACCCACTGGAAGGGAGCTACAACCCCCTAATCTCATTTACCAACTCCTACTAGAAGGAAGCTCCTATCCCCTCACTAAAGGTTGCAACCCTCAACACCTTGTGGACCACTTTTTAGAATGTTTTAGACTAGATCCACCTGTAAAACAATGACCAAACAACCTGTATTCCTTTTTTCACCAAATTTTCATACTAGACCCACAAAAAAAATTAAACCTAAACATATATCCAAACTGAAATACTAAAATGCAATTATGAATCACTAAATCTCTGCAGCATCCAACTACTGAATATAAATCCCAACTAGAACAACTAAACTTTAGAATATGTACATGATTGTTCTTAATAGGACCTACCGATATACCTGCTTCCTTCACATAAAACCTGCATACAAATCTCAGATTACTGGATACTAAATCATTTAGCTAACCATATCACTGTAAAATTGAATCAACCATTGAACCATTTACAAATCATTAATGTTAGAAAATTATGTATTACAGAGCAATGGAACACATAAAATATTACATAAACATAAACAAAGAAAATGCATAAAATAAGAGACACATAGATATACGTGGTTCACCCAATTTGGGCTACGTCCATGGAGAAACAACCAATATTTCCTTTTATATTATCCATCAAAATGAAGAGATACAACCTACAGCAGATCCGTTGTAATTCCATCTGCGCTCTCACACAATCTCCTCTCTCTTTCTCACTCAGAATACACATCTACGTTTCTGCCACATTACGAAATGGAGTCCAATGCGGTGATACCTCTGAATAAAGAAGATAAATAGGCTCCCCACCCAACAATATCCCACTTTTAGACTGATTATAACAACTCCACCGTTGCTTCATTTGCTAGACAATGACTCCACTTTGGACCTAGTTGTTTCTCATCTTCATCATCATACCTGAAGACCAATTGAAACCGAGAAGAATCTTTGTTTCTCCCTGGTTACAACTTTTGTTAACATATATGCAGGATTCTGGCTAGTGTGTATATTTTCCAGCTTCAACTGTCCATCTTCCAACACTGACCATATGGAATGGTACTTGAGATGTATATGTTTAGTCTTCAAATAAAATGTAGAGTTATTTGAAAGATGCCTGGCACTCTGGCTATCACTATATAACCTGCCCAATTCCTGCTTCTTACCTAATTCATCTAGAAACTTTTTTAACAAAATCATTTCTTTACTAGCCTCTGTAGATGCAATAATCTGCTTCTGCTTTTTAGAGTGCAACACCACTTTGCAATTTTGAAACCCAACTAACAGTTGTTCCACCTACAATAAACATGTAGCCTATGATTCTCCTCTTGTTATCTCTAACACTGCCCATATCTACATCAACATATCCCTGTAGAGAAATGTTTGAGCTACCAAAGCATAATGCTTGATTTGTGGTACCTCTCAAATACCCAAGAATCCACTTCACCACCATCCAATGTTCGTTTCCTAGATTGTTCATGTACCTGCTTACAAATCCCACTGCATGTGGAATATCAGGCCTTATGTAGACCATTTCATACATTAATCTTCCAACTACTGATGCATATAGAACTTTAGACATATAAGCCATTTCTTCCTGAGTCTTGGGACACATCTCCTTACTTAGTTTGAAATGGCTAGCCAAAGGTATAATAACTGGTTTTGCATCCTGCATATTAAATCTTTTCAACACCTTTTGTATGTACTCATTCTAAGACAATGTTAATTTATGATTCTTCTTGTCTCTAGTTATTCTCATACTAAGGATTTGTTTTGCAGTGCGAAAATCCTTCATTGGAAATGAGTTTGCCAATTTTCTTTTGAGCACATTTATTTCATGCATGTTAGAACCTACAACAAGAATGTCATCTACATACAATAACAATATAATATAGTTGCCATCATTTTTCCTTTCGAGATAAACACAATGATCAAAGTGACATCTGGTATAACCTTGCTCAAACATAAATCTGTCTAATTTTAGATTCTACTGCCTTGGAGCCTATTTTATGCCATACAAGCTCTTCTTCAACATGCACACTAGTTTCTCCTTCCCTTTTACCTCATATCCTTGTGCCTATTGCATATATATTTCTTCCTCCAAATCCCCATGGAGAAAGGTTGTCTTTATATCTAACTATTCAAGATGGAAATCTTTAGCTGCTACTAGACTTAAGATAGATATGATTGAAGTCATTTTAACAATAGGAGAAAATATATCATCAAAGTCTATACCCTTTTTCTGTGCAAACCCCTTCACCACAAGTCTAGATTTATACCTTTTTCTACCTTCATCTTCTTCCTTCAACCTATAAACGCATTTAT
This sequence comes from Pinus tabuliformis, assembly GCA_031772625.1. Taxonomy (NCBI): domain Eukaryota; kingdom Viridiplantae; phylum Streptophyta; class Pinopsida; order Pinales; family Pinaceae; genus Pinus; species Pinus tabuliformis. Next base: position 2,102,738,765 of record CM062816.1, read on the forward strand.
TCTGCAATGTTTTTTTACCTGTAGGCAACCTGACTAAGTCCCAATTATGGATATGTACTAAGGAGTCCATCTATTCTTTCATGGCTTTCTCCCACTTCTTCCTAGTTTCTACCTGCACTGCTTCTTCATAACATTTTCGTTGACCAGAATCAGTCAACAATACATAATATAATAAAGGAGAGTATCATTTAGGGGGTCTACTTATCCTAGTAGATCTTCTAATACCATGTTCAGGTGTTTGAGGTGCTTTTTGTTGTTGTTGTTCTGGTTGTTGATCATTATTACTTTTAGGCACCTTCACTTTTTCTGTGATCTCATCAAGCACTATGTATTCTCTATTTCTTTTTCTTGTTTCTTTTCCGACATTTGATCCTTATACAAAAAATTTTCATTGAATATGACATCTTTGCTCCTAATGATTTTGTGTTTTTCCTAATCATAAAAGCGATAACCAAAATCATTAACACCATATCCAATAAAGGTACATTTCTTTGATTTTGTCTCAAGCTTTGTTCTATTTCATTTATTAATGTGGACAAAGGCTTCACAACCAAAAGTATTTAAAAATGAGTTGTTTACCTTTTTACCTATCCATGCCTCCTCTGGAATACCACCATCCAAGGAACTTGAAGGCCCTCTGTTTATTAGATAAACAACAGTATATACAACATCTGCCCAAAATTGTTAAGGCAATCCTACATGCAATCTCATGCAATTTGCACGCTCCATGATTGTTTTGTTCATCCTTTCTGACACACCATTTTCTTGTGGTGTTCCTGGAACTCTCTTCTCTCTGCGAATTCCATTCTCTGAACAGTACCTATCAAAATCTTTGTTGCAATATTCACCTCCATTTTCTAGTCTAAGACACTTCAACCTTTTTCCTGTCTCATTTTCAATCAAAGCTTTCCATTTCTTGAAAGTATCAAAAGCATCAGATTTATTTTGAATACAATAAATCCAGGTTTTTCTGGTTGCATCATCAATAAAAGTAACATAATAACGAGAGCCACCGAGAGATGATACCTAAACAGGTCCCCATACATCTGTATGCACAAGATCTAATTTTTTGCTCTTCTTTTCTTTCCCAACTCTGAGGAATATGAATCTCTTTTGTTTTCCATAAACACAATTCTCACAAAATTTTAAATCAACATGCTTCAAACCTGGCAACAAATTTCTTGAGTGAAGAATCTACATCTCCTTCTCACTCATGTGCCCGAGCCTATGATGCCACAATGTCGTATCTGCTCCTGTAGAGGTTAAATCATTAACAAAATTAGAAATACCATTGCATAAATACAATGTACCAACATTTTCTCCTTTTTATATTACCAGGGCTCCTTTAGTGACCTTCCAGGTTTTATCTGTAAAAGTAGTTACACAACCTTCACCTCCCAACTGCCTTGTTGAAATTAGATTTTTCTTCAGATATGGAAAATTCCTTACCTCCTTCAACAACCATTGGTTTCCATTCTACTATTTTATGAAAACTTTATCCATTCCAATGATTTTAGAGGGTTTATCATCACCCAAATGAACCTGTTCAAAATCTCTTTGAATATAATCATGAAAATGTTTCATATAAGGTGTGGCATGGAATGAGGCCCCTGAATCTACCACCCAAGCATCAAAATATTTTCTAATGAAAGAATCAAAGCATCTTGCAACACATCGCCTGTCACATTCACTTCATGATTGTTTTCTTATTGCGCGTCTCCTTCTTTTCCCTTCCGAGGCTTGCAGTCTTTCTTCAGGTGTCCTTTCTTCCCACATTTCTAGCACACTATCCCCGATCCGGACTTGGATTTTCCTTTCCTTGACGTACTACAATATTTTGGGCTCTTCCTTCTTTCCATTTTTCTTCCCCTAGTCTTTGTAGTCAAAACATTACCTGATGTCTCACCGGAGCTTTTCTGTCGCATTTCCTCGCTGTTGTAGCGGCTACAAGAACCAATTTCGGAGCCTCCCTTGGAGAGTTTCACTTGACGACTGTATACACTCGGGTTCACTCCATGAGCTCGTGTGAGTATTTACATTCATATTGCTTGTTTATTGCACTCAAGTCTCTGCATGTTGATGTCTAAGTCACGCTTGTGACAGTTTTTTGGTTATGCTCAAAGTCTTTTCTTCGTATGTGTTTTTTGTGTTCACCATGAAGGCATTTGTCGCACTCACACACGGAGTCATATTCACTGTCACGCAAGTGTCGTCTTGACCATGAACGATCAATCACGACTATTGTGCTTGTCACTTGCACCGTCGGTCAATCATGTTGAACATGTGTGTCGTGATGGTTTGGTCGTTTTGTCATCAAGTCATGCGAGTGTGTTCGTATGATCAGCTATGCATCTTTCGATTGTTCACACACTTAGTCATTTTTGTTGAACTTATAATGACTAGAATCCTCACTAATAGCTAGACCATCACCCTGCTTTCCACTTGATCGACCATCAACTAGAACAGTGCAGAAGCACCAAGATAGTTCTTTCAAGATGTGCTGCCCGCAAGTAATTTAATCAGCACTCATGCTGGCCACCCAAATAGTCGACCAAATTTTCATCTTAGAAATTGCACAGTGCTCATGAGTAGGCCTCCCACTGCCCATTAGTCATCTTAGCTCAAAAATTGCATAGAGATGATCAACAGGCCAACCTTCCAGCCTTAATGTAGTTTTCCCAGCCAACAGCTCCTAGCAGCAGACTGCCTGTTCCCTCCAGGATTTGCGTAGTTTCTACTACGAGGGACTGAGCAACCAACTAGCAGTTCCCTCTGGGAATTATGCAAGTCTAGCTGCCAGTGACCCCAACAACCAACTGGTAGTTCCCTATGGGAATTGTGCATGTCTGGCTGTCAGTGACCCCAACAGCTAACTCGAATTTCCCTCTGGGAATTGTGCAAGTCTGGCTACCAGTGACCCCAGCAGCCAACTAGTATTTTCCTCTGAGAATTGCACAGATTTGGCTGCTAGTGACCCCAACAACCAACTGACAGTTCCCTCTGGGAATTGTGCAGATCTGGCTGCTAGTCTCTCAGGCAGTTCCCCAAAAAAATTGTGCAATCCTTGCCTACAAACCCCTCATGCAACCTGGCCTGTTCCTCAGGAAAATTGCGTAAATTTGGCTATCCATCCCCTGCTGACTGTTCATTCTGAAATCTGTGCAAAGCATGCTTTCCTTTCCCTCCTACAACCCGAACTATCCCTCCCAAAATTTGCTCAATTTGGCCTCCCAACCGAGTCAGACCTTGCAGGAAATCACTGTCGACTCAGATTGTCTATCTCCATCCCTCAGTGACTCTTGCATAGTTTTCATCAACAATTTCCTAGAGCCATCATCCTGCATCACAGCCCTGCTACCTCTCCCGGTCACTCACATCCGAATGATCATGTGTCATGGTAGACTAAGAGGTTTTGGATTTGATGTCATCTCATCATGAGTGAATGCAGATATCGGTACACCAAAAAACATGTCAAGACGATGAATGGGATGAACGAAGGGAGCACATGCAGATGGACAGGCTCACCAGCAGATGAATGAACGAAACATGTGAAGCAGACAAACGCGACGAACATGCACCTTCGAGAACAAGTGACCCTGTCAAGCCTTCCAACATGAAACCAAGGAACAACATGCTAGAGCTTCATCAAGAAAACCAAGGACCATCGAAGACTCCACGCACTTCGCCATGCAGAGGTGAAGCTATGATACACCATGAAGATATCCATCACTCAACAACATTGTAGCTCGACATGCACTCTAGTAGCAACATGAATGTACCAACATTGTCATGTCAAGTCATGTCGAGTCAAGTCATGAGTCATGTTTCCCACATCTCTACTTGGGCTTGTTGTCAATCAATGTGATGTAATGCGGAAGTCCAAGAAACCCACTTGTTGAACATAGAGTCATGTAAGTCAAAAAGTCATGGAAGTCAAACGGTTATGAGGGTAGTCGAACAGCCACAAGGGTCAGTTTCACCCTTGGCTATAAATACCCCTCTCATTTGTACATGAAAGGACTTTTTCACCTCAGCTCCTCCCACATATCCAAGAGAGTCTGTAATCTTTTCTTTGAGGAGTAAGTAGTGGCTCTAATGCCCTGCTGATGGGGTTAGTGATGTATAGTGTAACAATGTGTCTTGGAACTTTCACTTAATTCAGAAGCATGTCAACAGGCCATCATGTTTTCACACATGTACTATATTTGTTGTAAGACTGATCTTTAACACTTATAATGCATGTTTCCTTAACCATGTGTTCTACATTTGAACTAATTCATTTGTTGTAATGCATAATCTCTTAATGGAAATGTGTTGTATATGTTGTTAATGTTGTCCCATCCGTGTCAAATGCTTTTTCGGACATCAGAGAGACCTTTCACATGAACCTTGCTGTAACAATCATCGCACTCATCTCAGACTGATCTATGAGTGTTGTACGTGTTATCTTACCTTATATGTTGTGATTGCCGCATCCGAGTGGATTGCTCTACCAGAAGCTATGTATGTCCTTTGTGTTGTGTGTTCCTAGCTGAGTTGGGACTGATCCCTTTTAACCTAGAACTCACCTTCACCTTTTCCCCTCACAGTGAAGGAACCATTGACACAAGTACAATTACACTCACTAGGCATGTGAACCTCACTTCTCGAAGACAAAGCGAACCAATCTCCTGTGCTGACAAGCAAGAGTTGAAGCAAATCCTTAAGACAATGGCAACTGAGCCATCATATCGGATGGGACTCCCACACTAAATAGTGTGAGGTCTATTTGAGACTTCATACTGGGGTGATCCCTTGAATGTTGGCAGGTCTAACACCGTCAACACTCGCTAAGGGTTTCACTGACAACATCGTCAAACTTTAAAGTACTAGATCCAGAGACAGAGTTACTAATGGCCATAACTAAACCATTCCAACTTTATAGCAATGAGCATAGAAATAACAAAGCCCTAACTTCATCATCAAAAGTTACCCCTACAAAACTTAACTGACTGTTAACTGTATTAAATCCATTTAAATTATCAGCAACAGATCCACCTTCTGGCATATTCATATTAAATAAATGCTTCATAAGAAATACCTTATTTGAGGCTGAGGGTTTTTCATATAGCTTGGCCAATGCTGATATTAAACCCTATGTTGTCGTTTCCTTTGAAATATTAAAAGCTACCAACGTCACTAGGCACAATCATATTGTTCCAAGTGCCATTCTGTCGAGAATATTCCTTTCTATGTTTGTCATACTCATAATCTTCTTTGTCTTTCCACTCAATGGTAGGTACAAATCTTTCTGGTACAAGTAATCTTCCATCTTCATCTTCCACAACTGGTAGTTTTGGCCGTTAAATTTTTCGACCCTAAACCTACCATCTTCTGCCATTTCTCCCACTTGAACCAGGAATCCTTCTCTCTTGCAAGTTTATCAGCTAAATAGACCTTCGGCTCTGATACCAGCTGTTAGAAAAGTATATATTATAGAGCAATTGAAAACATAAAATATTGTAGAAACATAAACACAGAAAACACATAAAACAAGAGAGACCAAATATACGTGGTTCGCGCAATTTGGGTTATGTCCATGGAGAAATAACCAGTCCTTCCTTTATATTATCCATCAAAATGATGAGATACAACCTACATCAAATCCATTGTAATTCCCTCTTCGCTCTCACACAATCTCCTCTCTCTTTCTCGCTCAAAATACACATCTATGTTTCCACCACATTACAAAATGGGGTCCAGTGCAATGATACCTCTGAATAAAGAAGATAATCATGCTCCACCCCCAACAATTAAATCATACCCATTCATACTTCTGTACCATTAAAACTGATCAATAGTTCAATTCACAACCAAATCTACCCAATCCACACTTTCAAGCATAGATCATCATGATATAGACATCATTGACAGACGCCATAAACCATAATAGAATTGATCAAATGGCATCATTAAGAAGAATTGCAAACCATAATACATATATGTGCCTTATACAATACAAATAAACATATGTATGCATCAACATACACAACATCCATGTACGAACCTCAACATACTAACTAAATTATTGCGAAATTTATACACTATATTATTGAACTAGATTTGTGCATGTATGCGACAGACCAGAAGAAAACCTAAGTACAGATCTTAAATATTTCACTGCAAGTATAACTTCACACTCTGCAACCTTTACTGTCAAAATTAGACTTTTGAATAATTCATTTAGATCAAAACATCACTATAATCACAGATTCATCATTGTTAGCTACTTAGACATTTGCAACAAGTAAATCAATCAAGCATACATGTCAACATATCTTTAGATATTTTAGATATGAGTCTTCTCCTTGCTCGTTGGTGCACGCCTATTTTAGATCGAATCATTCATCAATAATTCATTACTTGCACACTTAACACCTTGATCTCCATCTCCTTATATAACGTTTCCTTAGATAATACCTTAGGTAAATCCCTTGGTAATGGCATTAGTATTCTTTGACGAGATCAAATAAACGTTGTCACAACAATTACTATGGGTCAATACCATGGTAATGACCTTTTGTATCCATATTACCAATATTTATATTTTGTATGTGATTTTTACCTACAAGACTTGTGTATGTACACGACCCTTCTTCATAGGATCTGCATATACTTTCTCAGACTTCACTTTTATCATTTGTTTGTCACTGAACTATCATTTCTCTGTCCATAGAATTTGTAGCATCTCAGTCATCAATGTTGACATCAAGTATATCTTTGTTAAGCATGTTTCCATCAAGGACAACATAGTATCCATAATTCGAACATCCTCCTCACATTTAACCATAATATAGTTCCTCCTCCTCCCTTCTTCATCCCATTTTCCTTTTTTCTTTTCTTGCATTCTAGGTTTCCTCCATATTCTTCTTATCCCTCACTCCATGATCCCTAATGTCTCTTAACTTCTATTACTCTTATTTCAGTTTTTTGGGTTATTCCTATCCTTATAATAAATCATATATTTACATCCTTATATCTGTCCAACTCACTCTATCTTAAACCTCCCTTTCCCTCTCTTCCCAAATTTGGTTCATCCTCTTTTATTCCCCATTTTCGTAATTTCTTGTACATAATAACTTTATTCCACCCACACACACCTATATATATATATATATATATATATATATATAACCTAAAAAATTATATTCCCCTCTATTCTTAATATATTTTACTCACTTGTGAGGCTAACTTCCTCCAACAACTAATAAGCATATATAATCCTCATAACAATTATTTTCCTAATCACCTTTATTAATACCTATAAACTTTTCTCATTTTTAAGCATGTGTATTTCTTTCCCTAATTATGGGGTGGATAATGTTCTTGAAACATTGGAATGACAAGTCCTCAATGTGGTCTAAAATCCGAAATTGCAAAAATAAACAATTATGAAACCTACAATATCCAAAATAAATTAATATTTATTTTCATCTGGTTCCCTAATTTCCATAAAATTTTCGAAGATACAGTCCTTATTATTCAAGACATATGCATACCCAAGTACACTTGAAAAATCATCATTGGATTCCAAAACATACCTTGATCTAGTTGATGAGTGGATAAGTTCCATGTGAGTAGTTGGTCTTAGATCCTACTTAGGGAAGCCATACAACTTATTGACCTTGTATTTGGTGTCAATAATACCTTAAAAACAACAAAAAATTCATTATTAATTTCTTCTGTAACAACCCTATCATACCAAAATTCAACCTTTGTACAAGTTTTGTTTACTAGGGTTCTTATATAAAAATAATAATTGGCACTCAGACTTGGGACACGATACACATCAATGATCAAACCAATTTAACATCCAATTTTACCATAATTAGTAACAATAAATATAGAGTCATTTGCAACAAATATTTCTTCTTTTGCAATCTTCTTTAATGAAGGAAAGACAAAAGTGTCCTTATCCATATGATGGGCATGCCCAAGAGAGACTATCCAATGAAATTTAGAACAATGAACATCAATTTCTTCAGAAGCTACAATGGAAATGGTATTTTTATGTCCTTTACACTATGAAAGTTAATTCTATTCGTTGGTTAGTCAATTAGTCAATAAGTTAGTACCTCATCTTAAGGCTACTTTACCTTTTCTGTAAGACCATTGATATTTTTCTAGTAAGCCTTCTCAACATGTCTTAGTTTTCCATAACATTAGCATGCCTTCCTCTTCTTCTTATATTTCTTATTTCTTGCAAACCATGCTTTTATTTTAAATGATGGTTGAAGGAATCCTTTTTTATTATATGAAATACATATACTAAGGAAACCCATTGGGAATTTCCCCTCATTCCAAGGATAGTACCTAGGCTAAATTGGATTATTCAAGGTTCAAAAGCTAATGCAATAATATACTCATTAAGGTTTCAACATGTCACTTGTAGCAATTGATATTGCGTGAGGATGATAACACTCCTCTCAACCACCTTAGATAGAACCAACTCACATAAAAAAGGTCAACAATATCCATATCATGGTAACCTCCATGACCTTTCTCTCGATTACAGAAATGACCTCTTATAAAGGTATATCATTCATTTTATTCTTTTAGAAAATCTCAATTACTAGAAAAAAATATTGAACATAAAACATCATAGGTTGTTTTCATATTGACTCATGTTCACTTCAATAAGTTGACTCCCCTTCTTTAGAAAATCCTTTCCACTTTCATATAACCTCAACTACATGTCTTTCACATAAGCCAAACAATATTCAATCCTATAAAAGAGGGAGGGTTAAGAAATATAAACTATTTCTCAATCTAGATCACCCGATCTTTGTCAATTTTGTCAAAAAATTTCAAATTCTTTTAAACTTGATTTAGATAGTCAATTTAGCTTAGATGAAACATGATCCCCATAGATGTGTAGGTCACTAGAAATTATGTAGCTCCATCATTCTTCCAATTAATAATTAGCTTTCATGCTCCTCCTTATGCTTTGGAATTGCAATCCTCGTGAATTACAAAAGAGTTTTACCTTTTAAATATTGTTTCCATATTTTGAGTACATATGTTATAATTATGGCCATTTAAAACTATTGTTTCTTTCTAAAATATCATAATAATTTTCCATGCCTTGATCTAATCCAAAATTCCAAACCTAAGTCAATGTACTTTAGAGATTCTACTTAAGTACAACAACATATAAAATAGAAACTTCCAAAGTATCTTCTAGAGAAGCATATTATATCTCCAACCACCAACTATGATACCATCTTAGAAAACCAAGGATTGTAGAAGTGGTTAACTATGAATTCTAAGATAGGTGGTGCCAGTAGACAACATTACTAAGTAGTGAGAATAACTCAACATACATGGAAAAGTTTATGATATTAGTATGATAGATTGATCCATATGATCATCTATATATAACCAAACGTGTAATAAAATCCCACAAAATAGGGAATACATAGTTTATTTTCATCAACTTAGGTATGCATAAGATCCTAATTTCATGCCTTGATCTACACACCAATTGAGTTGCTCATGACTAGTTTTAGTGTGTCTAGTTGATTATCTTTAGAATAACAGTCATTGATTATCAAGACTATAGAGATGGAAAGATTCTACATTATTTCAAGCCTCTAATGTATATAGATGTGGATTCTTCATTCGAAACCCCAAGAGTGGTCCCTTAAGAAATAGAAGTCTATAAGACATAGTCAGTACGCCTAATAAGACAAGATTTCATGCATCCCAAGTATGGACCCAATCAACTTCATTATGCCCATTTGGTTGGTTAATTGGATCCATGGGGGATTCGCTCATGAACCTTTGACATATCATGTGCATTCGTGCCATATTAAACAATACCCTTAATTTGACTACATATTGGAAAATCCCTCTAAAAATCACATTATTTAACCCCCCTACCAATATGAAGCCAATACAACTTCCGAATTAAAAAAACCCCTACTTTCACTAGATATTGTATGTATCCATTTTTTCAATAACATTTTTTATATCCCTTTATATTTTTTCATTAACTTTGAGGTCCATTTTTTTATATTTGCCAATATAAAAACCCTTTACCCCCTATATATCCCCCAATATATTATGTCATTTTTTCCTCAATATCTATCCCCCAATATGAACCCACTTGGTATGATCGTTCTCCCTAATGAAGCCCTCATGATTGGCTCTTCTCCGTAGTCAAATCCTTGTTAATAAACTCTCTCAATTTGTCAACTTTTAGACTTTAATAAATTGTATTTATTAACATCATAAAATTTCATCATAAATTTAATTTTACACAATGTATAATTCATGAAATTTTTTAAAGTGTGAATTCCATTCACTCATATGAATCTTATTATTTCCCTCATCTTAAAATTTACCACTATCAAAAACTTCTAAGTTCAAATTTATTTTATTTATCTTAAAATTTACCACCATAAAAACTTAGTTTAAATTTTAAAAATATATAATAACTTATCTTGATTTGTATTTAAATTATTAAATTTTTAAAGTAATTCCTATACTAGCTAAAAGTTTTTTTTTTTTTGAAGTATGGTAAAGTTCCTTGATATTGTTAATTCTTATACTCGCTAAAAGTTTTTTTTTTTTTGAAGTATAGTAAAGTTCATGGATATTGTTATTTTGAAGTATGGTAAAGTTCCTTGATATTGTTATCACTTATGAGATTGATTGACCCTTTTTAAAATAAAGTACTCATTTTTTTTTAAGAGCAACTTCTTTTTAATGTTAAAATATATTTCCATATGATTGTGATTTAGATAAATATTTCAAATCCATCATAAACATTTAGAATCCATATTAAATGTTTGTCATTTGAGTCAGTTTTATGATTATATGATATATGAAGTTTAACAATGTGGTTGATTGAAGAGATATTTGATATAACATAGTTAACTATATTATTGACAATATCATAATTACAAATAATTTGATTTGTTTTGGTCTTTTCAAAGTTGAAATTACTTTGGTCATTTCTTTAATTGTTAATTTATGATCACTATAAAATTTTAAAAAATTATACAAAAAAAATTTCTATACAATTTTGGACTAAGTTAAAGTTTATGATGTCACTTAAAATTATGTATTATCTAATTATCTGGTTATAGAATTAAAGTGCATTAGAAAAATTTTATTATCTTTAAGTTTAAAAAAATTACTAATTTCTAATTCAACTATAAAGATTATAGGTACAAAATAGAAAATTCTTTAAAAACAATTATCCATACCTATGTATTTTTTAAGGGGTCCTTTTCATGAATCTTAACATAAGCTTTAGTGGAGTTCTATCCTGCATAACAAGTTAGGCCACCAAACCTTCTGAGGGTGAATCTTTTATTCTACACTAACCACAAAATAAACTTTTTCATATTAAAGATACAAATTCATTATTTTTTAAAGTTTCTATAAATAAAATAATGAAAATCTAATTAAATTATAAAATTACAATTTGAATTTGAATTTTCTCTGAATATTGATTATAAACCAAATTTAATATGAAAAATATACATATTCCAATTCTTAAAAAACTATTCATTCTCAATAACCAAAGTTAAAACTATTATATCAAATCTCATCAAATCTTATTCTATCTCATCCTATTATTTATAGAAAGTAAACTTAAATAGAAAAAATTCTAAGCATTCTTCCAACCACTTATATCTTATTCTATCTCATCCTATTATTTATAGAAAGTAAACTTAAATAGAAAAAATTCTAAGCATTCTTCCAACCACTTACAATAAAACTAAATAACAAATTATAAATTTACTAGATTATTATTTAATTGATTTTATACTATTTTTTTTTAATATGATAAGATGTATGCCTGATAAAATTATTTAATTAATTTTATACTAAAATTTAATAAGAAGTTTTTTAATATAATACAATACAATGATAAGATATACCATGGTAAAATAAAATATACAATGTTCTATCCATAAGATAAGATATACAATACAATTTACACATGATAAGATATACAATGTGCTATACATAAAAAATTGTTCTTCAAAATTATAGAAACTTGTTAGGTGGTGATTTAATAAGGCATGATCGTGTTAATTAAATAGATGTAAATTTCAGCCATAACAAAATTCTAAAATATAAGTCATGAATGGATAAGTTTAATAAAGTTTTTATATACATTAAATCACGATGATAAAGCACACTTTCGCTTTTTTTTCGGGGCATATTTCTAACCCTTGACAAAAGTTCCTGTTGGCTTAATAAATGTTCTTATAATAATAGGTTGCTAAAAAATACCAAAAAGCGAAAGCTTATATCTCATCCGTAGCAAGTTGTTTCTAAAGCAACTACAAATTCTTTGAGGCCAAAAGTCTTCAAATATTCATATGAGATGTAAGACTCGACACTCGTGAATTCAACTTTTGAATGACAATGTATAGAAAGAATAACCTCTCATCTATCTATATAAAGATATAGATTTATAGGGTATTAATTTTCTTTTTTTTAATTTATAACCAGCTAATATTTAGCATGAATATAAAGTTGTAAGGATATTTGTTTAAATTTTAATTAATTAAATATAAAATTAAAAAATATATATAAATTTGCATTATATTTATTTTATCAAAATTATGATCATAATTATTAATTTTTTAAATAAAAATAATAAGGAATTAATTAAATTGTTTTACCATTTTGATTTGAAATTTTGGAAAGAAGTTTTCTTAAAATTCAATGGCTTGATGAGTTAACAAATTATGAATAGTGTTAGGGTTGCCAATATTATGAAAATGACATTTAATATGAAATTAAAAAAAAAAAAAAAAAATTATTTTTTTGATCGCTTTTTTATTACAAGGTAATAAATTATTTCATCATATGTTATTTTAGGATTTGTTTAACTTCCAAATTTATTATTTTAATTACAGATCTCGCCAAGAGGGATTAAATCTGTCAAAAGAGAACGTATCTTTGAGTGCAAAATTTGAGGAAAGTTTGCATCTAGAGAGAATGTATCTTTGAGTGCAAAATTTGGAAGTTTGCACCTAGAGAGATTTAATTCATTTGGACTTTTGATAAATCTGGAGTTAAAGATGGATTTCTCTTGGTTTTTAGAAACACGTTAATAAAATGTTTTAACTATAAGAAATATTTTATTTTCACTTTTTTTATATACGATATATATAATTGATATTGGAATAATATATTTATAATTTTAGATTCTCCATATTGGAAATTAGAAACACCCCTCTCCCTCCTTCTCTTCCTGGGCTCTTTATCTCTACATGCACACATATTGAACTATTTACATTATTAATATATGTAACTCCATATTAAACATTGAAGAAATTACAAATCAACCTCATAATTTGAAGTAAAACGCACTTATTAATGGAATAAGATATCTCTCTCCACACACACACATAATATTTTATTCAACATGCATATTGAAATATTTGATTTGTAAGCTACATTTAATTTATTTTTGTTATTAATATTTTTTAAATATTATATATCAATTCCCATATTAAAAATGGATTAAATTATACATATTCCATGACCAAGTGTCAATTCTATTGTCATACAATCAAAGAATGCAGTTCTGGAGATGCCCAAGCTCTTTTCACAGGAGGAGCCACATTCTCAGGAGTCTAGAGATTGACAAGGAGAATTTGTGGCACTATTTCAATGGAGTAAGCTTCCCTACGTTGAATAGAAGTGGAACAGCCTTAGCTCTAAATATTTTTTAACATTATTTGATCCATATTAATGCAGACCTAGAAAGGGGTTCAAATAATAGAGTAGAACTTATGAGTTTGTTGTTTTTCCTCATGGTGACCAAAAAAGTAAGTTTAGGGAAGCTCCAATTTTTGGGGATTCAAAAATTGTTATAGACTGATATAATGGGGTGAGTGTGCTAACCAATTTGCATTTACAAACAATAGAGGATAAGGAAACTACAATAATTTTTCAAAGATCTCTCCATCACTCACATTAACAAGGAGCTTAATTCAAATGCAAACAAACTTGAAAACATGAAGTTAGACAAAGCTCTGTGAAATAGAAGCCTTAGATTCATGCCCAAGTGGCTTGGGGTTTTTGTCCTTCCTTTAAAAGTTTTCTTAGACTGTTGTGGTCGACAAGTTGTGAGACTTGTCTTCTTGTTCTATTAGTCTAGGGTTTTTATTGTTAATTTTTCTCTCTGGAATTTTTTGGGAAGTCATTTTGTAAACAGTCCTTGTATACCTTGATTCACAATTGAATAGCAGATATATGTTTTTTTTTTTGCATGAAAAAAGAAAAATTTAAATTTAAATTACTTAATTTTTCTTTATATAAAGTCTATATAAATTTATGTTATTTAATATCGACATTAAAATATTTTATTTATAGTTGAGACTAATTTTTTTTGTTATTAATATAATTTGTTTTAACTATTACAAATCTATTAAATATAAAATGGATTACAAATAATGTAATAATGTTATTATTACATGTTATTTAAGTAGTGAAAGAATTATATAACTCTTATACTAAATTAATTTCTTTTGGCTTTCAATTACCTTAATTATTTTTTTTCTTGGATATAAAATTAAGGTGGAAATTGAAGATTTTTTTTGTGACCAATATTGTTTTTTTGTTATTACTATTTTTTAATTTGTTACTATTCTATTAACAAGTTCTCATATTCTATTAACAAGTTCTCAATTAAGGAAGTTGTTGATGAATTTCTTAAAATGGACAAGATAAAAATATACAAAGCCCTAACTAAAAGGAAAAAGAGGCAGTGCATTCATCAAAGGCAAGAGAATCTCTTACACCTCTCTAAGGTAGCACCTAAGAAACTTTGGAGGCAGATTCTGACTAGGAAGACTAAAGATAATAATAAAATTGCTCTTCACAATTGGAATTCCTATCTTAAAAAGCTTTATGAATCTCCAAATGTCACGGATAATTTGGAAACCCTACTCACAATGAAAGAAGTTTTCTCTTTAGAAGACATTAAGTTTGGGGTTAATTGCCTCGCTAATGGGAAAGCTAAGGACATTGAAGGTTACCATGTGGAAATCTTAAAAATTGGAGGTCCTGTCCTCATCCTCCACGTCCAAAAGCTTTTCAATCAAGCAGTCAAGCAAGGGTTCCATAAACCTTGGACTGAGAGCCTCATTATCCCTATTTTTAAAAGTGGGGATACAAATAACCCCTCTAATTATCGGACAATTATGATCAGCCCTCTCTTAGCCAAGTTATATGGTAGTATTTTGGAAAAGAAGTTAAGCATATGGCTTGAAAGTGAAGGTAAGCGGGCTAAAGGCCAAGTAGGTTTTAGAAGGCATCACTCAACAACAAACCACCTCGTTACGCTTAGGATCATTGCAGAGGAATGTCGTAATGATAAATCCAATTTATTTTGTTGCTTTGTGGACTTTAGAAAGGCTTTCGATACGGTTCCTAGATACAACCTTTGGAATAGATTAGAAGAGCTAAAGGTTCCTCTCGAGTTGAGAGCTGCCGCTATAAGGTTATACGAGAATGTAATTGCCAAGCTAAAGAGCAATGAGGGGTGGTCGAAAGATATTAAGTGTAACATCGGAGTTAAACAAGGTTGCCCCCTCTCCCCTACCCTATTTGGCATTTACATCGATAAGCTCGAAGGCTATTTAGAGGAAGCAGGATGTGATGGCATGATCTTGGCTAGGATATTCGTCATCCTTCTTCTCTATGTTGACGATATTGTTCTCTTGGCAAGGTGCCCATCTGATCTTGATAAGCAACTCAGGCTTCTTAAGGATTTCTGCTCTACCATGGGTATGACTATAACACTAACAAAACAAAAGTTATGATTATTAAATCCAAGAAGGACACTTACGCTAATTTTATGTATGACAATAATAACTTGGAGGAAGTGTATTCTTACAAGTACCTAGGAATTGATATTCATCACAAGCTCAACTGGAACCATAGCATTGAGAAAAGGATTAATGGGGGTGGAAAGCTTATTTTGGTCTTGAAAATAATTGTAAAACAGAAAACCTCGTAATGTGGGATAAAAAGAAGTTCCTCTTTGAAACTTTAGTCACTCCTGTTATCTTATATGGTTGTGAGGTTTGGGGTTGCAGTATCTCCAGAGAATCATGGAGAAAGATTGAGCAAATCTAGAAGCGTATGATAACTTATAACCTCAAAATTAAAAGTAATACACCTTATCCTATTCTCCTTACAGAGGCAGGTCTTTCCCCTATTGAGAGCCTAGCTATGATTAGGTTTCTTCTGTACAACAAACTCAATAACATAGAAGATCATAGACTTCCTAAGCTAGATTTAAATTCCAGCCAAAACCACCTAAGGCTCAATTGGGGGTGGCATAAAGACACAAGGGCTTGGTTAAACTATTGGGAGATCAACGAGAATGATGCATTGCAAAACATAAATAACATTAAAGATATTGTTACTTCTAAGTTCAAAGAAAAAATGTGGTGTGAGAAAGATTTAGCGGCTAAAAGAAAATTAAGTTATTATAAGAAGGTCATCAACCTCACCCTAGAAGATCAAAAGTATCTCTCTACTTTAACTATCTCAAAGAAGAAAATTAATATAGCAAAGATTAGAACGAATTCTCATGAGCTCCATAGTGAAACATGTAGGAATTTACAGGGTAAGTTCCTCAGACAGAACACCAAAGGACACCGCTCACAACCAGATCGCAGATCAATACACCAGTATTTTTGACGTGGTTAAAACCCTCAAAGAGGGAAACAGTGCACGGCCTGAGCCAACGCGGCCACTTCAGGCAATTTATTAATAAAAGAATGAAAATTTACATATGTTTCTCTCATGCACGGATTACCCTACAAATGACCCTCCATGCGCTTTAAATAGAAATCATGGACCAATCGGGTGTCAAGCCACGGATCAAGTGTCGGTAATACCGAGGAGAGAATGAACCGTTGGATCACTACATATCGTGACCGTCGGATTGTAAGTTACAAAATGTACAACGGTAAAGAAACACACTTTACCTAACTCTATACCTAACTCTATACTAGACCAAGTTGTACTTAACTATTTCCTATGTGTCGGAATATCCTAACATCCCCCCTTAAGAACAACTTGGGATAGGATTGAAGGATTTACAAATATGACACAATAGGATAAGGAAGGAGGCGCTAGAGCCTATCCCCCCTTAGTGACAACTTCCTGAACTCCAACCATAAATCGAAGTTTAGTGAACTTCGCCTCTGTGAGAGCCTTTGTGAAGATGTTTGCAACTTGATCATCTGTTGAACAATATTGCACTTCAATAACATGGTCGTGAATGAGATTTCCGATGAAGTGCATGTGCAGTTCAATGTGTTTGTTGCGCTGATGTTGGACTGGATCTTTGCATAGCTGAATGGCACTTTGATTATCACACCAAAGTGTAGTCGGATGCTGCTGCTCAAAGCCAAACTCTGACAGGATCTGACGAAGCCACAAGGCTTCCTTACTAGCTTCTACGGCACCACGATACTCTGCTTCTGCTGATGAAAGAGAAATGGCACCTTGTTTCTTGCAAGCCCATGTAATAGGTCCTGAACCAAGAGTGAACACATAACCGGCAGTAGACTTCCGATCATCAGGGTCACCAGCCCAATCGGAATCAGTGAAACCAACCAATAGAGGAGATGCTTCGGCACTGTAATGAATCCCAAACTAAACTGTACCTCAAACATAACGAAGTATTCTTTTAGCTGCTTTCTAATGACTTTCACGGGGGTTTTGCATGAACCGAGCAACAAGGCCAACAGCAAAGGAAAGGTCAGGACAAGTATGGGTTAGATACAAAAGTTTTCCTACAAGTTGATGGTATAAGGTAGCATCAACTTCAGGAAAAGTACAAGTGACTGAAAGTTTGACTCTAGACTGAAAGGGAGAAGGGGTTGGCTTACAGTCTTCCATGTGAAAATGGCATAGAATATCACAGGCATACTTGGACTGGGAAAGAGAAATACCCTCCTTGGATTGCAAGACTTGAAGACCGAGAAAATAGTGTAAGTGTCCTAAGTCTGTCATTTCAAATTTCCTTTTAAGGCTAGACTTCACATGGTTTAGAAGGTTGGGATCACTACCAGTAAGGATAAGATCATCAACATAAAGAACAAGGATGATAAGAGAGTTTCCCACTTTCTTGGTGTAGACAGTATTGTCAGAATGACACCTAGAAAAGCCAGATTCTAAAAGAAAGCTATCCATTTTGGCATACCAAGCCTGAGGAGCTTGCTTGAGACCATAAAGGGATTTCTTAAGTCGACATACAAGGCTGGAGTCTGTTTGTATGAAGCCAATGGGTTGTTCCATATAGATTTCTTCATGCAAGTCCCCATGCAAGAAGGCAGATTTAACATCCATCTGATGGACTTCCCATTTGAAAGAGGCAGCAAGGGAAAGAACAAGGCGGATAGAGTTCATTTTGGCAACAGGGGAGAAGGTTTCAGTGTAGTCAATGCCTTCAACCTGTGAAAAACCTTTAGCAACAAGACGAGATTTATGTTTATCAACTTTCCCATCTGGTCCATACTTGGTTCTGTAAACCCATTTGCATCTAACAAGTTTTCGTCCCTTTGGTAGAGGAACAAGATCCCATGTATCGTTTGCCAATAATGAATGATATTCTTCATTCATAGCTGCTTCCCAATCTGGATGGCCTGAAGCTTCTGCAAAGGTGTCAGGATCATAATTTACTGGAGCTTGAGCCAGTAAAGAAGAGGCTCTCTCGAACTGAGAACGTGTGCGTCGCTGATCTGTAGGATCACCGGCAAGATCACCTGCTGCATCTCGAGTAGCACGAACCCATTTTGGAAGCTCAGGAGCTAAAGGAGGATCCTGAGATGGTGGGGGAGGATTGTCATCCTCACTTT
Organism: Pinus tabuliformis; assembly: GCA_031772625.1. Taxonomy (NCBI): domain Eukaryota; kingdom Viridiplantae; phylum Streptophyta; class Pinopsida; order Pinales; family Pinaceae; genus Pinus; species Pinus tabuliformis. The sequence goes on from CM062816.1 coordinate 2,102,757,658, forward strand.
CATCATCTGAAGAAGAAATGTTTTCAAAGGTAGAAGAGATAGGGAGAGGTGGCACATCTGCCAGACTAGGCTCGCAGGCCGATATATTTTCATCAAATTTTACATCTCTTCTAATGATAACATTTTTGGACTTAAATGGAATAAGTCTATAGCCTTTGAGATCTTTAGAATACCCAACAAAAGTACATTTTTCACTCTTAGGTTCTAAAGCTTTATGCTTTTCATCTGGAATATGGGCCCACGCTTCACTTCCAAAAACACGAAAGTGACTTACATCTGGTTTGATTGAGCTCCATGCTTCTTCTGGAGTGATATTCTTTAAAGCCTTAATAGGAGTGCGATTTATTATGTAATTTGCACAGTTAATTGCTTCTGCCCAAAAACTAAGACCAAGTCCTTTAGATTGTAGCATACAATTAGCCATTTCCTTTAAGGTGCGATTCTTCCTTTCAGCTACACCATTTTGTTGTGGAGTATATGGAACAGTATGTTGCATTTGAATTCCATTCTCAGTGCAATAGTTGATGAATGTGTTTTCAACATATTCTCCGCCATTATCAGATCTTAACTTAAGAATTTGATGTCCAGATTGTTTTTCAACAAAGGCCTTGAAGGCCAAAAAAGTGTTAAATACTTCACTCTTGAGTTTTAAGAAGTATACCCAAGTGCGTCTGGAGAAATCATCAATGAAAGTTAAGAAATACTTGCAGCCAGAGAATGACACAACTGGAAGTGGACCACATAAATCACTATGCACAAGCTGTAAAGGGGCTGAGGCGTGCCAAGAGGCACGTTTTTCGAAACTATCCCGATGATGTTTTCCGAGTACACATCCGGAACAAACACCATCTCTGCAAGATACCATAGGAAGACCTGTCACCATATTTTCTTTACATAGATGCTGAAAGGAGCAATAGTTTAAGTGACCAAATCGCTCATGCCAAAGTTTGCTCACTTCATCGTTATGAGCAACATATACTGAGGGAAGATTTGATGACCCAAAGTTGTGAAACTTATACAACCTTGTAGAATCATCAGCAATGCCAGTAGCCAAAATCTGTTTAGGATCTCTTAAGTCCTTGATTACAACATCATGAGGTGAAAATTCAACAATTTTACCTTCACCTGAATGAGTTATCTGATATACAGATAGAAGGTTACAGGATAAGGTTGGAACACATAATACATCATTAAACTGACCATTGTCTAGATGAACAGTTCCAGTCCATACAACATTAAGAGATCTATCATCACCAACATATATAATTTTGGTGTTACAATCATTTAAAGAAGAAAACATGGCTTTGTTTTTGGCCATGTGATAAGAAGCTCCAGAATCAATGAGCCACTCATGAGAATGAGAAGAAGAAGATACATTTAATGCATAGCCAGACCGAGATGCTTGACAACCACATGCAGAAAGTGCCATTCCTGAAGATGAAGTTGAAGTTGAAGATTGCCCCAAATGGATGTTATGCTTCTTCATTGTTGCTTCCAAGGCTTCCATCTTCTTAAAGCATTTTGATTCTAAGTGGCCATCTCGATTACAAAAATTGCAATGTCTATCAGTCTTCTTCCCTTTGTTTTTATTTGTCTTATCATTTTGTTGAAATGATCTTTCATTTTGGGGCTGAAATTGCTTAGGACCCTTGTTTGGTTTAGGACCATTCTTTTTAGGATATGACTTCTTAGGATTCTTTGAATTTGGTTGCTGCTGGGCGGCTAACGCTTTCTTGGAAGAGTTTCCAAGATTAAGAAGACCAAGGTGTAAGAGTTTTTCTTGTTCTCTTATTAAAGAATCACAAAAAGAGTCAAAGGAAGGGGACTTGTAGTCTGTTCCTTGAGAAATGAAGGCTTCTCTTGTAGAATGGAAAGTGGAAACAAACACAGAGTAGGTTGGTCCCAACTTTGTAAGAATGGGATAGATAAGGTTACTATCTTCTTTCTTAACTTTAACACCTTCCAAGAGATATCTAAGGGTCTTGAACTTGGACAAGAAATCTTCAATGGAAGAAAAATTTTTAGGGTCCAATGTAAGCAACTCATTTTCAAGTTGATGTGCTCTAAGTTCATTTTTAATCCCAAAAACTTTATTGATTTGTTTCATTGCTTCATCAGGAGTATCAAGTTCTGCAATATGGAATCTAAGATCTAGAGAAATAGACATCCCTATCAATCCACATGCTTGATCTTGCCTATTTTCCCATTTAGCAGCCTTATCTTCATCCTTCGGTTTCTTTTCTTGGCCTGAGGCTATTCTGTAGAGACCTTTACTTCTAAGTAAATCCTCAATGTAGGCCAACCATTGGAAGTAGTTGGTGCTGTCAAGGGTAACTTGGTATTGACTTTCCATTTCAATGGAAACTGAAGCTAAAGATGCTAAAACTAAGTGTTCCAATGGATAGATCTCGAAAAATTAGGATGGTTTAAAAAAAACGACTCTGAAAACGCCTTCCGGATGAAGAAGTTATGGCTTTTTGAAAAAAAGTTGTTGAAGTTGCCGACGAGGTGCGGAAATGTGCGGAAATGAAAAAGTCCGCCCCCACAAAATGGAGACTTGAACCCAAGACCTCTACTCTCTTAGAATAGCTTTGAACCAATTGAGCTATACAAAAAATTTGAGAGAGAGAGAGAAAAGAGAGAGAGAGAGAGAGAGAGGGAGAGGGAGAGGGAGAGGGGGAGAGAGAGAGAGAGAGAGGGAGAGAGAGAGGGGGTTGATTCTTTGGGTTGCGTGCTTGCTTTGAGAAGGCTCTTTTTCCCTACAAAACAAAAAACACAAAACCCAACACGGACATGCAAAGAAAACGAACCTTACGGCTCGAAGTTAGCTTTAGCCGAAAAACTAAATATTTTCAAAAATGAACCTTGCGGCTCAAAGTTAGCTTTGGCCGGAAACTAAATATTTTCCTCAATGTTTTTGATTTTCCGAGATCACCCTAAGGCGCAGGGAAAAGAGCATACGCATGAGAAAAATCCTTCCTTTCTGTTTCTGATTTTCCCAGATCGCACAGAGTCGCAGGGCAAAGAGCATACGCAGAAATGAAAGGTATAGATCTGGTAATAAAAAAAGCTAAATAAAAGGAAACTGAAATAAACAGAGAGAAAATAACAGTAAACTGCAAATAAACACTGTATACCTCCAGATCTTAAAAATGACGCAGCTAGGGCTACCGGAAACCTTTTCACGTGAAACGAAAGGGGTTCCTCACTGGAACAGATGCTCCCAACACAACAGAGCAGTCCTCTCGGCCCGAAAGCAGTCAGAAACAACAAATCTAGGAAACAACAGTCGGATGCAGTTCTACCGGCTTCAGATTTGGATCACCAACGGACGCGGCCCTCAAATAGCTCTGATACCATGTAGGAATTTACAGGGTAAGTTCCTCAGACAGAACACCAAAGGACACCGCTCACAACCAGATCGCAGATCAATACACCAGTATTTTTGACGTGGTTAAAACCCTCAAAGAGGGAAACAGTCCACGGCCTGAGCCAACGCGGCCACTTCAGGCAATTTATTAATAAAAGAATGAAAATTTACATATGTTTCTCTCATGCATGGATTACCCTACAAATGACCCTCAATGTGCTTTAAATAGAAATCATGGACCAATCAGGTGTCAAGCCACGGATCAAGTGTCGGTAATACCGAGGAGAGAATGAACCGTCGAACTGTAAGTTACAAAATGTACAACGGTAAAGAAACACACTTTACCTAACTCTATACCTAACTCTATACTAGACCAAGTTGTACTTAACTATTTCCTATGTGTCGGAATATCCTAACAAAACAGGTCATTGGGCAGTTCCTAAAACGCCATGGATGGAAAGGATCTGCCATATATGTGATAATAGGAACATCGAGGATGAAAACCACTTCCTCTTAGAGTGCCCCGCATACAACCACATTAGATCTCAGTTTCACAATCTTTGTTACAATACTGACCTTCCTAGCCTTTTACAATGTCAAAATTATAGTGAGCTTGGGAGGCTTCTCTCCAAGATTTTTGAGCATAGGAATAAAATCTTAAATCAAAATAAATAATTTGTTTCTTTAGGTCTGATAGACCAATGTTTGGTCTCAGCGGACGTTAACCATCATCATCATCATCATCATAAATATTAATTTATTATTTTTAAATATAATATTATGGAACGATTCTTTCACATTAATCTCCAGAAACACAGAATTTTTTTAATTTAATAATTTTTTATTAATATCAATATTTTATAAAATAAATTATTTATATATATCTTTAAATTTTAAAAATCAATCATTTTTATGAATAATAAAAGAAAAAAATAATAATTACTAACTCATGTATATTATTGATTTCACTAATGATTTTTTTTTAAGCAGAATGAAATATTATAATTATTCATAATTTATTATATTATATTTATTATAATATTATAAATTAAAATTAAAATTTCTAATATCGGTATATATTTTGATTATGATTTTAAATTTGTTTTATATATATGGATCTGAATAGCTAAATATAAGTTTAAAAACAACCCATTTCAATTCCATAGCACTTCAATCTTATCTTATGTAGACAATAAGATATTGACAACACACTTATATTCAACGATCGCAAACTTTATCTATAAAATAAATTATGTGAGGTTGACACTAAGATATTGAAAACCCACTTACATTCAAGTATTTCAAACTTTATCTGTATTTGAAAAGAAGTGGAAATGGTGTCATTGTTAGGTGATCTCTTTGGATGTAAATATGTTGTAACTTTATCTATATTTGAAAGTAAGTGGAAATGGTTTCATTGTTAGGTTGTATCCTTGGAATGTAAATAGGTTGTAAGTAATTGCAAATGAATTGATTCAAATGTAATAGTTTCATTATTATTTATTTGTGAATAATGAGTGTTATATACATAGATATATAAAATTTAGAATTTTTTTTTTAATTAACATAATTTAAAAAAATAATATTTTTATTTTATATTAGTTTATTATAAATGTTTTACGGGTTAGAATTCTAATACAAAATAACATTGAAATTTGTAATTCTATCTAGTAATCTTATTTATTTAGTTGTAATGTTTATAATCTTATTTATTTAGTTGTAATGTTTATATTTTTGTTATCACTAGATACTCTAAATAGGATTGATGTATTGTACATTTTCAAATAATGAATAAAATTATTTTTCTAATTTTTTTAATATTTTTTTTTGTAATATTACATAAGTTTTTTGGTTTGGTAGTATCATTTTTGAGTGTTGTATTTTATATTTACATGGTATTATAGCAAATCTGCAAGTTCTTCTCATGTTTTATTTTAAGATAGTTGATTTAGATTGAATCTAGCCTTACTAGATTTAAGTTTGATCTCTGAGGCAAGGGATCTATATTTATTTTTGAGAAATTTATTTAACTACACTTTATTTCCAGTGACATCTCAATTTTGATCCATCATTTCAAATTTTAGTGGCACCACACCACAATACTACTCCTTTTATGCACTTCTATAGGCCTAAATTTCTACATCTATCTTATAGTTTTTGGCATGCAGGTGGAGGATTTGCACATCATTGCATCTGAGGTGCATTCATATTCCTATTCTATTTCATTTATATACCACTCCATGATTGCAAGTTCCTTGTCCTCCATGGTTTCACATCAAGCCCATGAGGCATTCTATGTCTAGCCACAACAATTGTAGGATTTGTATTTTTTTAATCCTTTAAGGACAAATTGTTCTGACACACCAACAACTGCGGGTTATGGGGAGGATGTTTTGAAAATGAGTTGGATATGAAACTGAGAATTGAGCCAAATATCTATTCTAGTGAAATTATCTCCTGATGATTTTGTTTTTCAAATATTGTTAGACAATAAAGAAAAGAAGAAGTTAAAGTTATATTTTATGAGCCATATAAGGTTTCTAACATCATTTATTCTTTGGTTGATTCAAGGGTTTCTTAATTCAAATCACAAGTCCCTTTAATCATGGTAGTTCCCACACCAATTCCACTAAACAAGGGATTCTTTAAAGGTGTGGTTATGATTTCACTTTGAGATTCTTTTAAATTTTGAGATAATAATAACATAATATTTTGTTGGGGCATTTTATTAAAAATTTGGTGGAAATACCTTTCTCTTTGGGTCATTTACAATTTTTTGAGTGGCACATCTAAATATTTTTGGGGGAGAAAATATTTTATTAAGAAAAAGGAATTAGTTAAAGTATTAAACTATTTTTTCCAATTCAAAATTGTTTTGTTGGGATTTTGTTTTTTTGGTACACATTCATTATGTAAGGAATTTTTTGGGAAAAATCCATTAAAGTGTGTATTGGTTGTAAGCTATATTTGGACCATGTTTTGTTTATAACATTGTGGTGTCATGGACCATAGAGATTCAAAATCCCCATAATTATTACAATTGGAAATTTAAAATGCAATTATTGTAATGTAAATGAATTTGGTAGATATCCAAGAATAATCCAATGTCTACCAAAGAAATTGAAAAAAATTCTATGGAAACAAGCAAGATGAAGTCGAGGCATTTATTAGACTGCATGTTTAAGATAACATGTTGTTCCATCATGTTGTTTAAGATAACATGTTCTATCTTGATGGATATACAACTCCAAAACAAATATGGGACAATTTTCCCTCATTTGGAAATGTCAATGAATTTCATGTTTTAGAGTTGGAAGTAGAGTTATCAGCATTGGTATCTAATGAGAATACCTCTATTGAGGATTACCTTGATAAATGTAGGCTATTGTTGGCATGGCTAAAAGGATTTGGAAAATGAGATCAAAAGATAATACTATCTTCTTGATTTGATCAAAGCTAAAGGGTATTTATTAGGTCTTTTAATATACATTCTATTCTACTATGTATGCACTTTGATATACATCTAAAATTTCCACTTTTGAGACATTTTTTGATCGCCTTACATGCGAACAATCTGATATTAAGTTTTTAGGTGCTCTTTATAGCTCAATGAATTAGGATCTTATGGCTCATACCTCCAAAGTTAAGTCAACAGTTTGGTTCAAATACAAGGATGATTATTATCAAGCCCATGACACTACCTGACAAGTTTCAATAGAATACAAAATATTTCCCTCCAACTTCCAAATCAACTCAGTCTTCCTCCAAGATAAGGAATAATACAAATAGGTCAAGTGAGCCATGAAAGATTTCTAGAAAACTTGGGCATATCAAAAAAAGGGTTTGGGAGAAATGGAAACCTTCGATGAAGACATAAAATAATGTAGCATTTCGAAAGATAAAGGAAGTTATTTATTATATCAATCCCTATATATATAGCTATATACTTCATTCAAGTGCATCTTATCATATGACTCATTATCATGTCTTGCTTCCCTCTACATCCCATAACAACAACTCATAAATGTAGTTGGATACTCTACTCAACTTGATGTCGTAGGATCATGCACCGCGTATTTTGTTGATGGATGTATTAATAATGTACTCCTTATTCTTGACATATCTATCAATATATTATCCTTATGTTAGATCTATCATTGGACAATGATGTGAAATCAATAAAGTTTTCTATGAATGAAGTAGTCATTGATGAATTACATGATTTAGGATTTGTTTTTTCCAATATAAATGTTGATAACATTTCCATAATGTATAAGTTTGCTAGTTTTTAGCCTACCTCTGCTTCCTCTTTCATTTCTCATTCTAATTATTTAAGTAGGCTTTAGCATGAATGCTTTGGACATTTAAACTATAGATATTTGTAGAAATTGCGCACTCAAAGTGTGGTTCTTGGTCTTCCAAAAGTTTCTTGTACTGATGGGGTCTATCCAATGTGTGTTATTGGAAAACAACATCAATATCCCTTACCTACATGGACAAATTGACGTGCTACAACACCTCTTGTGTTGGTACATAGTGATTTTATGTCATTACCAACTTGTTCATTCTCAAGAGCTACGTATACACTAGAATTTATTGACGACTTCTCACAACACTCATGGGTGTACTTTCTTAAGTACAAGAGTGGGGTATTTTATAAAATTGATACCTTCAAATATTGATGTCCTTGTCTCCTAGCTGCCTGATGACACCCTTTCCCACCAATTTTATCGAAAGAAGACCCATACTAACCATTATCTTCATGCCCATTCTCGTCACCACCCTTCCCAAAAATAAGGTGTCCTTAAGACTCTTATCTCTTGTTCCCTTAAAATATTTGATCCTTAATTTCTCCCCTCAGAAAAAGCACACCGATTCCAAGATTTCAAAGTTAATGGATACTCAGCCACTCAAATTCATAAATATTTCCAAGCTGCCTCTCACCCTAAATCCAACCCCTCTGCTCCCTCCCTGCATGTAATCCAAGTCTCTCTCCCTTATATAAAAGGAACCACCAATGTCATTGCCAAGGTTATATCCAAAAATAACATTAGGACTATCTTCAAACCCCATAGAACCCTCAAACAGTTATTCTGGTTAACCAAAGATAAGTCGAACCCCATGCAAGGATCTAGTGTCTACCAAATTCCTTATTCATGTGGTAAGTCTTACATTGGCCAAATTGGTCGCTCAATCACAACCTGCCTTAGGGAGCACATAATGGGCACAAACCATAATACAGTGACTAAATCTACAATAGTTGAGCACTTTGATAATACAAAGCACCTTATTTTCTTTGACCAGGCTCATTCCTTAGCTTGTATCCATTTCCATAACTCTCGTGTCATTAGGGAAGCTTTAGAAATTGAAAAGCATCCCAATAATTTCAATAGGGAAGATGGCAGCCACTCCTAGAAACCTATAATCCATCACCTTCTTAACTTCCCCCCTGCCCCCTACTTCTTTCATCTTTTCTTTCCATCCCTCATATATATATATATATATATATATATATATATATATATATATATATATATATATATATATATATAGATGTCATTCCTCAATTCCATTATCATTTTAATATACATCAATATAATATAGCATTAGTCCAAAAATAAATTTTTTCTTAATTAGCCATATTATATTCATCCTATATAAATTTTAGATTAACGGTAAATAAATTTATTAATATTATTACAAAATAAACACCCTACCCTCTCATTCATCCCCTGTAATTTAGGGTTTTATAATATCAATAAAATATATTCATAAATCTTTTTTCATAATATCTCTATTTTTTTAATAATAGCTTAAAATTTTATTTATATATACAAACATTAAAATTCTAAGCTACTAACTATACAATAATAATACAAAATTAAATTCTTTTATTTATATAAAAAATCTAAGCTAAAAAAATTCTTTTTATATTAAAATTAAAATTAAGTTTAGTTTTCTAATTTCTCTCTCTCTCTCACACACACACACATATATATATATATATATATATCATCTTACATTATATTATAATAATATATATCAAAATATGATAATATCAAACCATAATAATTTTTGCTTTTAATAATTAACCATGTCACATTTAACCGATAAATAAATTAACTTCTATTAAATATAATTTTTTTAAAATATAAAAATAAAAGTCTCTTATTGACTCCCTAACCTTAAAAACAATATAATAACTAAATAAAATGAAATTCTATATTTTATATAAAAAATAAATAAAAATCTAAAATCTAAAAAAAATCTTTCATCTTTTAAAATTTGACTAAATTTCTCAATAAATTAAATTTCTAATCCTTTTACCATTTAGCAATAACTAATAGTGATTATATTTTAATAAAATAAAATAAAATTTACTTTTCTATTTTAACATTCATCTAATTTCTCATTACAGTTTAACCGTTTAAGTCTTTCTTTGACCATCCTTTATCTTTTGACCATTCATATTTTAATTTAATCCTTGAGACTGTTATTCTAGTCTTCATGCTTTCATTTCTTATAAGGTTGATCAGCGCCCACGGTTACCATACATCTACTTTCTAGCCCCTGAAGATGGGTGTAGTTTCCACTCAAAACGCCGGACAAGGAAAACATGCACACAATTCATATCCGAAAGTTTCAGACAACCATCAATTTTTTTTGGAATAAATCATCTTTCTCCATCAAGAAAGTATTGCAAAGATAATGAGAGAGCTTATGTCAACCAAGCATTCAAATATTTATATAGCAAATAAGGTATTCAACATCAAGACTTTGTTCTCTACACCCCTTAACAAAAAGGTGCAATTTTCCAAAAGGAAGAACCATACACTAAAAGAGATATCAAATTGCATGATTCAATTCAAGAACATGGAACATTGTTTCTACGATGTAGTAGTTATTTGTGCCAATTTTATTCAAAATCAAATGCCTCAAAGGATAGTTTAGCATATGACTCCATTCGAATTTTGGACCCATTTTAAGCGTAATGTCTCTTCTCTCACAACATTTGGAATTCAAATGTGGGATTTAATTTCAAATTAGAAGTGCAAAAAATGGAAAAGGGAGTCAAGCTTTGGTATTTGTTTGGCTATTATGTAGACATAAAGGCATATATGCTCTTTAGTCCTACTTTGAAGGAAGTATTATTTTGAAAATATTTCCATTTTGATGAGCATAGTGATCCAACATGTTCTCCTTCTCCTTCCTCTTTTTGATGTTGATAATGGCCCTAATAATGTTAAAAATTTTGTAGATGAAGAATTTTTTCCATAATGTCATCATCCAGAAGAGAGTCTACAACCAACACCACCTGAACCTAAGTAATTTGATCTACAACAACTTATTCAAGACTAATATTTGAGGAAGGGCCTTTATAAGTGAAATAATATTGACAACAATGGTTATGAGACCATTGATTTTAGTTATATTGCCTACAATTACCCACAATCAAATGGAATCTATCTTTTATGTCATACCATTTTAAAAGATTCAATCTTTTTTTTGGATGCTATTGGAATACTTAAGTGGGTGGTTGCCATGACAAAGGAGTATTCTTATTGGATGAAAAATCACCTTTAGATTTCATTCGTCTTCCTAAGGGACAAAAGTCGGTTCGTTGTTCAAGGGTATAGAGATTGAAATATGAAACATATGACTCTATTGACAACATAAGGCATGCCTTGTCGCCAAGGTTTTTTCACAGGTTGAAGGAATTGATTATTCTAAGACATTATCAACTATTTCCAATATGGATTCCATATTTCTTGTGCTTTCTCTTTTGCCATCCAAAGGATGGTCAGTTTATGAGATGGATGTAGAGAGAAATTTCTACATGGTCATCTACATAGGGATATTTATATGGAGCAGCCTCCTAGTTTTATGAAAGAGTATTCACTAGTTTTCAAGATTTAGCCTTCGCTATATGGTCTCAAAAAAGTTCCTAGGGTTTCTCTTAGACTCATGTAAATGGAAGAATGATTAGAAAAAGAGTGATATATATATATATGATTTGCATGATATACATATAATACATTTATTTGACACTTGGATTCATCATCCAAGAGGTCCTTTGGACTCTAAATTCCTATTCGTATTTCCTTTAGGCTATTCATACTTCTACTCAAGCAAATATGAAACATCTTCATAATCCCTAGGGATTATGTTTCCAACACCCCCCGCCCCCCAACCAATTCAAAGGGTTGTATGTGAGTACAAGAAGGTTTTTGAGTATAAATGTGGACAACAAATAATGGATGGATGGGCTCTATGAATACGATGGTTTAAGGAAAACCATAAACAAAATGAGTAGCAGAAGTTGAAGTCTTTTACTAGTGGTGGTTTGATGGAGAGCGAAAACAAAAAGGGTAGTAGAAGTAAAAGTTTCTACCGGTGGTGGTATAAAATTGCCCATTATCTATGCAACTTGGTGCAAAGTAGTTCCTAGGACAATTCTAAATATGGTTAGAAGTTGATATATTCTACAAAATGGAAGTTCTCTCTAATGATGGTTTAAATATGGCCACAAAAGTAATGAGATAGTGGTTTAAAGATAACCACAAACTATATTGTACCTGGATGTGGGTGATCATGATGCAATTAATGGTGATTAGATTGAAGGACGACAGGTGGCTTGGCCACATGGCCACCCGCGTCCCCTCCCAGGCCAATTTATGGAAAATTCCTGGTGACTTGCAGGCACCATTACTATGGTGCTCAAGTCGAGAAATTTGCAGCGAGCATAAGGATATGGCCTCCACAGACCATAATTCATTCTTCCCTCCCCTGATAAACTGCTCTTGCCCTCCTCAGGCTGCGGAGCCGAGCTCTCGCACCATCACTGGCAGACGATGTTGGTTGCTCAGCTGCGTGGATGTGGGAAATGGGTATCATTTCTCCCAAACGACCCATTGTAAGTTGAATCACACTCAGAACCCCTTTGTTTTCCCTCTGAACAGCCATTCCAGTCCCAGAAATTCCTCTGCTTCCCCAATTGTTAGCTCTGAGATTAATACAGTCATGGCGCGCATTCAACACCGCATGCGCAGCAGAAGAGGGGGTAGTCGTGGCGGAAGCATTCATCCCCCCCACTACGCCCAGCCCTGAACCTGCTTCTCCCTCCTCTTCTCCATCCATTACTCATTCCCATGGCACCTTCTCCGGCAGATACCTAGACACACGCAGTGGTAGAGGGCGGTCTCAGATCCATGGTGACCGCAGAATGAATGTTGCCATCCATACTGCCAATTTTCCCCTTCCCCCTCATCCCTCTCCTCATATGACTCAATTCCACTTCCATAGTTCTCTACCTCGGCCTGTCATCACCACCACTATTACCATAACCTTCACTGAGGAAATTAGCTTGCAGGAAGCTCAGACAAGAAACAATGGTGAGCAGTAGAGGGCCACTCAGCGGAACAGGAATGCCTGAGATCTAGGAAAGTAGCAGATGGTTGATATTTCTGCCAACCCGCATGGCAAGGAACTGGTTGGCAGCCAGCATGCCACCGATTGCAGAGCAGGAGGAACGAAGGCAATTGGTGATGTCCAGGGCAAAATGTCAGGCAAGCATGCAGCAGAGGGTAGCTCTGGTGGCACTCAAGTTGTTCATGGTATATCGCGCGGCACGTCAGCAGAGGAGAATGATTGGTACGAGTATGCGTGTCGAATTATTGAAGAACCTACTACAGACGACTTCCAGGGGGTCCATCTTGACTGATGACTGGGTTGACAGGTGTCGCCTTGCTACTAGTTGGAGATTTCATATGCTGTTGTCTAAGGTTTTTTGCTATGTTTTGTTTTGTAAACATTCCTTCTAGCTTGGTTTGCTTGCTTTCAATCTAGGTCCCTTGTGTGGGCTTTTTGATGTTAAAACTCAAGACCCCTGCGTGGGTCTTTTCTTATGTTCTCACGGACTGGTTTCACCCTCGATGGGGCAGTCGCGTTTAGGTTTGTGATATTTTTTGACAAAACTCTGTTTTGCACCGCAGAGGCTGGCGCCTCGTTGTATTTTTATTTTGTTTCTTATCAATAGAATAGTATTACTTAGAAAAAAATAAAAAATAAAAAGACACCACAAACTATATTCTAGAAAAATAAGTAAATGTTCTTCTGAGTGGTGGCTTAAGTAACAACACAAACCAAATCATGCTCATGGAACATGATTTTGGATTAATATTGGGCTCGCTTGATATGACTTCAAAACTAGTAGTTGACAATCAATTCCACTCTTTCAGATATAATGTAAGAAGATGAAAATATCTCCATTGGAATACGTTTTGATATTAAAAAATGAATTCTACAGTATGGTCAATAAATCTTCTTGGATGTTAAGACTATTTCGAAGAATCCATCCTCCAAGGTGAATATTTAATCTTGCTGAAGTCCTATGTCTAAAACCTTTGTCTAAATGATGAGTATGTTTTCCACAATTCAATTTGATGTTTCATATGGTCGACTTAATTTCAATGTTAACATTTGAGAATTTGATGTGGATGTGGAGTAAGTGAAGATGAGCTTTCTTGAAGAAACCTAGCACTCTCAAATTGGACTAGTTTGGAGTAGTCTGGAATTAGAAAGGTCACTTCCTTTTCATATTCAATACCAATTTTGTGCTTGTTATTGATGACTTCTTCCCAAGGTCTTATGATGTTTTTGTGAAGTGAAAGCTAAATTCTATATCTTCATTTGAATATGATCCTAAAGAGACATCATTAATGTGATCATGTTCTAGTTGTTGATGCAAATAAATATGAAACAAATAATTATTCTAAATGTGAACTAGTTCAAAATGTCGATTCCTTAATTGTAATTATTCTAGTTGGAGATGTGACTCAAGTTGGAAAAAAGTGATTTTGTTTTATGTATATTATAAAAATATTTGAATATCGGTGAGAGTTTATTTACTAATTTTAATGGGTTATTCCCAAATTAATGAATTTAATTAGCATAATTAGATTTATAGAATGGAGTTACCCTTCATTTCATTTTCTATGGGTCTCTTCATATTTTCCTTCTCCTACTTTATTTATTTACAATTATATTTATAGGACAAGAACCTTGAAGGATTATGTAAAACATATTGGTATGAGGAGATAGATAAATTTCCACTTTATTTAAGCTTTATTCATTGTCATTATAATCCTACAATTTACACTCAAAGGTAGGGATCTTATCTTTTTATTCTAGTTCTATATGTCAATGATTTGATCCTTATAGGTCATTCTTCATCAATGATTAAGAGTATTAAGGAAGCATTAATGGAATAGTTTTATGTGAATGATCTTGGAATTTTGCATTGCTTTCTTAGAATGTAGGTTCATCATCCTCTAGCAGGAATCACCATCTTTAAAGAAAAATATGCTCTTGATTTACTTCAATCCTTTGGTATGATTAGTTGTATGTTTGTACTTACTTCTTTTCAGTTGATTGTTACCCTTTCCACCATTTGCACCTCACCATGGGCGGATCCTTCATTGTATCACCAACTAGTTGGGAGTCTACTCTATTTTACTCACACTCAACCTAGAATTTCTTTTTCAAAAGGGTTTGTATCTATATTCTCACAAGATCCTCATCAGAGTAACTGGAAGGAAATAAAGTATATTTTTAGGTATATTTATGGGACTTCCATTTTTGGGATTCATAACACCATTATTACTTCTAAGCTTGTGGATTTCATGGATTTAAATTGGGATGGATGAGTTGATTATCAAAAGTCCATATTTGAATTTTTTTTTCTTCGTTCTTCTCATATTTCTTGGTCCCACAAGAAATAAGAAACAATTATATATTTTATCTTTTTTTGGAAGTTGAATATCGAGCTATAGTTCTTAGAATTCAAGAATTTTTTTATATTCAACAACTATTAATTGAATTCAAAATTAAGTATGAACTTCCTACTATTCTTTGGTATGATAATAATAATGTCATACATATTTCTAAAAGTACATTGGGGAATCAAAGGACCAAACATATTGAAATCCACATGCATTTGATTTTCCAACTTATCTAAGATGATGTTGTTAACTTGGAGTATGTTCCTACTAAAGAGTAAGTTGTAGATATATGTACCAAACCTTTGGAATCACCAAGGTTTATTTAGTTATTATTGATGCATGTAGTGAAGGAAGTTGTATTTAGGGGTTCATCCTGAGTCCTCCTTCCTCTATCTCCCAATTCATCTTTTTTCCTTCTACTTTTTTCCTTTCTCTTATTTTTTTGGGAGAATTTTTATCCTCTGGGTTTTTCCTCTTTTCTCCACTTATGAGAGATTGTATATGGGTACCTTAACAAACCTTGTTTCTGGGACCCATTATTTTGTTTGTCCTCCCTATATTTCGCTTATTGTAGGTGTGTTAGAGTTCCAATACAAGATAACATTGAAATATGTAAGTTTATATAGTGATATTATTTACTTAGTTGTAATTTTTGTCTTCTTTTTATTGCTAGGCACTCCTTAGCAATTATAAATAGGATTGATGTATTGTACATGCTCGAGCAATGAAAAATATCCTTCTTCTTTTTCTTTGATATTCTCTCTACATAAGATCATATAAGTGTTTTGGTTTGGCACTACTATTCTTGGGTGTTTTATTATACATAGACATTATAAATGGAAGATAAAATTTATTAATTAAAATTAAAAAAATATTTTTATTTCTTATTCATAATATTAAAAAAATAAATGTCACGCCATAATATAATAATTTATTTTAATTTTGACAAGGGTGGTAGGTGATCAAATTTTAGCTCAAAAATGAAATTGACCAGAAAGACTTGAAACTAGCATCAAGTTTACTTCTTCGTCGTTTTGAATCCAACGACATTCGTTTCACCTAAATCTGACATCGTATGCTCAAGTTATCGTGTTTTGATCATTTGGTCCAATAACTAAACATTTTTGACTAGGTAGCTGACTGCGCAGTCCGTACAGTTGAGTCAGTAGGCTGATTGGGTACCTTAATACCAATTATATGTTGAAAATTAGCCTCTTGTGGTTTGTGCATATGGGTGAATTTGAATGGTTTATGGTTTTTAAGTGGTCCTATGGGAGTGTGCCACGTGGCCCAATCATGGGCTGCCACATGGCACCTCCAGGGTGCAGCAAAATTTTGTTGGTCAACTAGAGGCCCAGGCGGGATCAAATCCGCAATTTCAAGTCTAACATTGCCAAGCTCTACCAATTGTGCTACGCATGGTTCTTATTAACCTATGTTTGAAACTTGCATAAAACATTTATTTCGAATGTCATTGGGGGAAGGGGTTAGGGCTAAGCCCCTAGCCCCCAGTCACCTAAAACCTCACACGACCGTGCAAGAGCCAAGACCAAAGAGCCTAGGGCTTAGCCCTATCCATGGAGATATACACTACATAGGAACCATCAATGGATTTAAATGGAGCAATGGAGGGAGAGGGTTGACTCAAGGCCTAGCTGGAGGCCATATATCACTCCACCAAACCAAATTCATAGACCACAAGTGTTAAGCATCAGGTGCAGAGTTATGGGGATCATCCCTAGGTCATGTAACCCTCCACAAAACCACCAATGGGAGATTAGGTTCTAGCTTGGTGGGGAGGGCAGTTAGCCCAACCCTCGACATCATGGGACTTTATGTGACTGTGACCATTGGAGGTAGGTGTGGAGTGGCAGGGTACGTTAGCTCGACCCCTAGCCACATTGGCCATAAAACCAGGAACAAAGCCATAAATTTGGGTGCATAACATTATTGGGCAATTTAATTATCCAACAAATTTCACCTTTGGTAGGTGAATTTGTCATCTCCACAGTGGAAAATAGGGTGAATTCGTAGGACAGTTAGACTATTAGTCTGATTTGTAGGACGAATAATAGAGAAACTAAAGGGAGAACTTATTGAAGCCATAACTCGGAGAGGTTTTTCTCTTTTAGAGCTCAAGAAGAGTCTACATAGGGGTTTTTGGACATTCAGGATCCAATGGTGACCTCCATTTGCTTATTAGAGCACATCTGAAGAGAGTTTTTGCAAGTTCAAGTCCATGGATGTATGGATCAATCAATGTTTTGAAGCCGTTTTTGAAGGTGTTTGAGCATGGAGAAGTCCTCGTACGTGTTTTCTTACCTTCATAAGTTTATTGCAACAACTATTACTTGTAGGATTCGGCTCATTTATTCTTTTCTCACAATGTTTTGTTAAAAAAATATTTCTTTTCTATTTCAATTTAAATTGAAGTTCTTGTATGCTAATTATGCTCAATTTCAGATGGAGTAGAGGGTCTTTGTAGAAGACACCTTATGTTGTTGATGGTTTCATGACTGACTATAGGTTGTCATGATGTTTATAGTGAGATTTATTTGCAGGAGAATGTTTCCTTGAAGGGGAAACTAGCCACTTATTTTATCAGCAAAATTTATGTACTCTTTTCCATTGAATATATGGATAGGTCTAGCAATGTTGGTAGACCTAGAGATGTAGCCCAGGAGGGGTGAACTCCATCACCAAATTATTTTTTGTTGCACTTCATGTATTCCCGTATGAGTTAAATGATGAGATGGTGCTTATGGTTTAAGTTTACATGAAGAACTAATTTATAATCCTTGAAGAGACCTTTGAAAACCTATTTTGTCATAAGACCCATTTTTCCTTGCAAAGCATCAAGAGAATGATCATTTTTAGGAAGGAGAACCTATGCTTGGCCAAGTTGTAAGAATGGGCTAGAAGATTTTCCAAGATCTCGAGGAGATGAATTCGTATATCTAAATGGAGAACATTGAATTGAGAAGAATGCTAGAAATTTTTGAACAGGAGAAGAGGCTTATGTGCCTTTAGTTGCAACATGTGCTTAAGGAACAAGTTGCTGAAATTTCCACTCCCGTGATAGTAAAAGAAACCTCCAAAGTGAAGCCAATAGGTGAGCATGGTTCAAACAGAGATTATTGATCATATGAGGAAAATGATGGATGTGAATTTTTAAGTATCTCATGGAATCTCATCATATACTTGTTGGTAAGAGTGGGTGGCTAGAGTCAACTAAAAAGTTGTCATCATTTACTAAAGAAGAAAAGTTGGATGGAAAGTTTAAGGAGGTAGTAAGCATATCAAGTTCAAATCATTTTGTTTATGCTCATAACAACCCTTTTGCAGCATTTGAACAACATACTAGAGGCATTGGTATGAAGCTGCTATCTAAAATGACTTATGAAGGAGGAGGCCTTGACATCAATGGCCAAGGGATCCCGATACAATCATGGTACAAGAGAGACCAAAATATCATGGATTGGGATATGGTGAAAGAGAGTTTGGAGAATGCTATAAACAGTTTGAGGAAAATCAATCATCAAAGGATGATATGTCACACCAAGATGGTGGTGACAATGTTCATTTGTCTCATAAGAGAGATTAATGCTTCAAAGGACCTTGCATGTCATCTTCGACTCCACATCCTCAAAGATGCAGCCCAAGGGACGCGTATAAATCTCATGGGTGTTTTCCAAATGATGGTAATTTTGACTATTTGTCAAACATGTATCCTTGCACTTTCTGTGATGTAGTTGACCATTGTGTGGTTGTTTGTGAGCAATGCATGGTAATGGTCAAAATAATGGATCAAATTCTTGGCATCAGGCTTGATGAATTTCCTTCACAGTTGAGGACTTCCTTGTCATCAAGTAAGAGAAAGTACTTTTATACCCATTGCAAGATGCATGGGCATAGAAATGATCGATGTTGGAAACTACATCCATAGTTTCTTTCTAAGAAGGGAAAATAGATTATGCAAACTAAGGCAAAGGAGGCAAGAGGTGACAAAGTGGACTTGGATAAATCCAAAAGCAACCTTCAAGGCAAAGTTGATGCAAAAAGAGAACCCATAAGCCTAGGAGAGGCAGAGATTGGGTAAACTATTTGTATAGTTTCTTTGTAAAATTGTAAATACTTGTTTTGTTTACATGTTTTGGGTACTTTTGTAAAGTGAACAAGAATAATCACTATGTGCAACAAGTATGTTTTTCATTGACATGTTATGTTATTGGCTTGTTTATAAGTCCAAATGTGTGACGACTTTTGGAATGTACAATGCTTGTTGTCCAAGTTTGTCTACAAGTTTGTCATGTACTCACTAATGAAAGTGTTCAAGATGAAACTTGTTGTGAATAGAATATTTGTTTAATATTGTACAAGATGACTATGTTTTTGTAGGCAAAGCCAATGGTGTCATTGAAATTTTGCAGTAGTGTACTTTTGTATACAAGCTCAGTTTGAGGACAGTAAAGCAAGTTTGAATCAGTGCATGATAGGCATTGTATTGCTTCTGATTTCCAAGATGGAAATTCAAGTTTGTCTTCAACAAAGGAACTTCAACATGAAGTTATTTGAGTCATGAAAAGATGTATTTAAAGAGAATGGTCAGATTCTACTCATCAGTGTTTTTGTTCCAGTATCAGTGATAAGAATTTTGGCTCAGTTCTTAACCGGATAGTAGGTCTTCTCAAAGAAGATAGGTGAAGTGCCTTGATTGGAGCTTGAAGGGAACTGATTGAAAACAAAGCATTATGGATTAAGTTTTTGGGTAATTTTGAGTTTCAACCTCATTTTATTTACTAGGAGAAGTAAACTTTTGGAGACCAAAAGTTCGTAGTGGGGAGGTATGATCCAACAATCGAATTTTAGCTCAAAAATGAAAGTACCCAGAAAGTTTCGAAACCAACATCAGGTTGAAGTGTTCGTTATTTTGAATCTAGCGACATTTGTTTCACCTCATGATCTTGATTTATGTAGGGATGCAACAAATTACAAATATAACCATAATATAGAGATGTAGTAGAAATAATACTTCATTTCATTAATGTAAAATACTGAAATATGCTTACAAACGGAAATGGAAATAAACTAGGCCAGGCGATGGTAGCCTATCTCTGAGAAGAGATGTGGTGGCTACATACCTCTGAACTGTGTTACAATAGGGATCGAAGGCATATTTATTGTTGAGAAATAATGGAAAAATCTAAACATAAAAAAATGAACCCTAGGAGATGAAGCGCCAAACTATGGGCCCCGTTTGGGTAAATTGGTACATCAACTTCCCGGGGTCGTAACTTTGGCATACAATCCTCGTTTAATGCGCTCAATACCTCATTAGAAATATCTATCCGAGGAATACAACTTTTGAGTGACCAACATAGTGTATGACCCATGTTGGTCCCATTTTCCCCAAAAAACTTCATTTAGGGTCTCAAAATAGCTCTGGAAGTTGAGGACCCGAAAAATTGCCAAAAATAGTAAATTGTGCTACAATTAAGGAAACTGAAAAACTAAAAGAGACAGTTGTGGGGGTCCAAGTGGGATAGGTGGGTGGCCACCAACATCCACCTAGATCATTCCTCCCCCTTAGGAAGCAATGGTCCCCATTGCGTTGAGTGCCTCCATGATATGGGGAAACTTTTGTTGAACTTTGTCCCTGTTGAGCTATTCTACAATCTCAGATGTGTCTAGTAATGGTGGTAAGCATGGTCAAGGGCAATTCACATTGAACACTCGGTCCAAGCCAAGGAATGGGGGAATGTTGTGCTCTAAATCATTATTTCCCACAACCTTGGTAATGGTGTAAGGACCATATCGAAGTGGTCTGAGCTTCTGATGGGACCTTGTAAGGCATTCTTTCTACAGATGCAACAAGAATTTGTCACCCACTAGAAACTTGTGTGGCACCCGATGTTGATCATGTCACTCCTTGTACTTGGCATTTTCCAGAATGGAGCGACGATATATCGACCGGTTGGGTAGAGGTGCTCCGAGAGTCAGATCAAACGAATGCTTGACCTGACAGTGCAACGATACCCCTGTGGGTGAGGAGAAGATGTTCCAATCTTTCATGACCGTATCCAACTGCTTCTATTAGGGGCCATGGACGTGGCTACAATCTTCCCCTTACTTTAGGAGTGAACCAGAAAGAAAATAAATTTCTTAGTCTGGGAGACGATCTTACTACCTTTCTTAGCAGAGATCAAAGATGTGGTGGTAGGTGGGGATACCTCTGGTATCCTGTATAATGTATTACACAAAGAAATAATAATAGCGTGAGGCCTTGATTCATGCACAACATGTCGCTTCCACAAGTATGGTTGGCCTAATAATACATCAAAAACATCAAGAGGTGAAACATCACACAATACCTCATCTGTGAAGGGCTGGATGCTGTACGGAAGGCGACACTGCTGGCGGACTCGGAGATCCCGTTCTTAGTGAAGCCACCCAATGTTGTACGGCATGGTTGGTAGTCACAGCGCTTCACGACCTCTGCTGAAATGAGGTTCTTTTGGCTCCCACTGTAAACAATGAATTGTAGTGGCAAACCCTTCACCCACATTTGTGAGTGGAAAAGATGCTCCCCTCCTCTGGATCTTCAGGCTCATTCTTCTGGATCTTAGCAGTGGAAACAATGGTGCTGGGCTCCACATCAATGATCTGCTTCCCCTTGTCATTCCTCTTCTCAGGTTCTGACTCAGGGTCGGAACATGCATCTGATTCTGAAGCCTTCAACTCGGCCACTAGCAACTGCTTGGCCCGACACTCACTTATGCTGTGAGTGGGGCTCTTGTGGAACTCACACCACTTTCCTCTATCCTTCTTTTACGTTGTAGTGTTGTTCTTTTCTTGCAGCTTCGAAGGGTTGTTTCAGGTCATATCGTCTTGGCTTTGTCCTTGGTTCTACAGTTTGGGAAACCTTTCCCTTGCTTCGGATTCACGGATCCAAAGTCTCTCTTCTTTTGTTTAAACTTCTGCTCAATCTTGACAGCGTATCAGTACGCTGTGCCTAGTGAGGAGATGTTTAGGAACTCCATCTCATCCTGTATGTACCTGTGTAGGCATCCACGGTATTTGAGTACAAAATATCGCTTAGAATCCTCGATACCCGAATTTGTGAAGAGTATGAAAAATGTTGGTAAACTCTGGCACGTCTTGGTCCCTTCCCTGCCATAACATGGCCCACTTTATGTATCTATCCTCATAGCTTCCGACTGGGTAGTACTACTCCTTGATGGCATCCCGGAATGAATTCCAAGTGGTTGCGGCTGAAAATGGTGTGGCCATATTTCATCCTTCTTCTCGTAGTAGGTTTCCCACTAGCCCTTGATGTGGGGGGCTACTTTGAGAAGTACAAAAGTGATCTTTTCCCTGATGGAAAAATCATGAATGGAAAAATATCTTTCTAGTAGATTTAACCATTTATCTACAACGTCTTCATCTATCTAACCCTCAAATATGGGAATGTCAAATTTAACTTGTACCTTAAAGGGTGTGGTGCTTCTAGAGTAGTTGTTGGAAGTGGATGCGTCGCCCTTGGGTAGTCGCTGAAGGATCTGGGAAAAGTTTTCCATCATTGCGTCCCTTTGTCGCTCGAGGGCTTCTTCGAGCAAGATTTTGTTGGGATCTCCTTCCCCCTTGTCTTTCTTTTCATCCGCCATGAGAGGCCATCAGTATTTGTGAGGCTGGTCTTGCAAAGGTTCAACCAGTTCAAGCCCTAACTCCATATATCCTGACCTCGTTGGGGACATGCAAAGAAAAAAGAGAAAGAGCAGACCGCTCTGATACCACTGATCCAAATTAATCCAAGAACGCAACAAATTACAGAGATAACCATAAATGCAGAGATGCCGTAGAAATAATACTTCATTTCATTAATGTAAAATATTGAAATATGCTTACAAACAAAAATAGAAATAAGCTAGCTCGGGAGATGGTAGCTTATCTCTGAGAACAGATGTGGCAGCTACATACCTCTGAACTGTGTTATAATAAGGCTCGAAGGCTTATTTATCATTGAGAAACAATGGAAAACCATAAACATCCAAAAACCTAACCCAAGTGCCAAACTACGGGCCCCGTTTGGGTAAATTGGTACATCAACGTCTCGGGGTCGTAACTTTGGCATATGATCTTCGTTTAACGCACTCAATACCTCGTTAGAAAGATCTATCCAAGGAATACAATGTTTGAGTGACCAACATCAATTTAATCACCATGTTGGTCCCAGTTTTCCCAAAAATGGTCATTTAGGGCCTCAAAATGGCTCCAGAAGTTCAAGACCCAAAAAAATGCCAAAAGTAGTAAATTGTGCTACAATTAAGGAAACTGAAAAACTAAAAGAGATAGTTGTGGGGTTCCATGTGAGTTAGGCAGGTGGCCACGAACATCCACCTGGATCACCTCAATCCAACACCATATGCTCAAGTTATCATGTTCTGATCATTTGGCCCAACAACTAAAAATTGTTGACGAGGCAATCCATACAGATGACTTAGCAGGCTGACTAGCTACCTTCGGACCAATCAGATGTTGACAAGTGGCCTCTTGTTGTTTGTGCATATGGATGAATTTGATTGGTTTATGGTTTTGAAGTGGACTAGTGGGAGCATGCCATGTGCCCCAATAATGGTCTGCCACATGGAACCTTCACGGTGCAACAAACTTTTGTTGGTCGACCAGAGGCCTAGGTGGGATCAAACCCCTGACCTCAAGTCTAATAGTGCTAAGCTCTATCGACTGTGATGTGTATGGTTCTTATTAACCTATGTTCCAAACTTGTATAAAATTTTTATGTCAAATGTTAATGAGGGAAGGGGTTGGGGCTAAGCGTCTAGCCTCCAGTCACCTAGCATCCCACACAATCGCGTGGGATCCAAGACCAAAGGGCACAGGGCATAGCCTAGACCATGGACATATACACTGCATAAGAACCATGGGTGGATTGAAATGGAGTAGTGCAGAGAGGGTGTTGACTTAAGGACTAGCCCGAGCCCATATAACACTCCACTGAACCAAAGGAATAGATCGCAGGCATTAAGCGTTGAGTGCGGAGTTATGGGACCAGCCCCAGGTAACATACCCCTGCACAGAACCATCAACAAGAGATTAGGTGCTACCCCGGTGGAGGTGGACAGTTATCCCAGCCCCTAGCCTCATGGGCCTTAATGTGACCATGACTGTTGGAGGTAGGTGTGAAGTGGCAGGGCATGGTTATCTCGGCCTTCGACCACATTTCCATAAAACTAGGAGCAGAGCCGAAAATTTGGGCACATAACGTTATTGGGAAATTTAATTATCCAACAAATAACACCTTTGGCAGGAAAATTTGTCACCTCCATAGCGGAAAAGAGGGAAAATTTGTAGGAAAATTAGATTGTTAGTCTGATTTGTAGGATGGATAACAAAGAAATTAAAGGGAGAACTTTTGAAGCCATAACTAGGAGAGTTTTTGGCCTTTTGGAGCTCAACAAGAGCCTTCATAAGGTTTTTTGGACATTCTCCATCCAATGGTGACCTCTATTTTCTAATTAGAGCACATATGAAGAGACTCTTTGTAGGTTCAGGTCCATGGATGTATGGATCAATCAATGTTTTGAAGTAGTTCTTGAAGGTGTTTGGGCATGGAGAAGGCCTTGTAGGGGTTTTCTTACCTTCAAAAGTTTACTGCAACAACTGTCACTTGCAAATTTCAGCTCATTTATTCTTTTCTCACTATGTTTTGTTGAGGAAATCTTTCTTTTGTATTTCAATATGGAATTGAAGTGCTTGTATGCTCATTATGCTCATTTTCAGATGGAGTATGGGGTCTTTATAGAAGACACCTTATGTTGTTGATGGTTTCATGGCTGACTGTAGGTTTTCATGATGTTTATAGTGAGAGTTCTTTGTAGGAGAACGTTTCCTTGAAGGGGAAACTAGCTACTTGTTTTATCAACAAACTTTATGTACTCTTTTCCACTGAATATATGGAGCGATCTGGCAATGGTTACAAACCCAGATATGTAGCTTAGGAGGGGTGAACTCTGTCACCAAATTCTTTGTTCTTTCTCTTCATGAATACCTCTAGGAGTTAAATTATCAGATGTTGCTTATGTTTTAAGTTTACATGAAGAACTAACTCATAGTCCTTGAAGAGACCTTTGAAAACTTGTTTTGTCATAAGACCCATTTTTCCTTGTAAAGTGTCAAGAGAACGATCATTTTTAGGAAGGAGAACCTCTCCTCCAATTTCAGATCTATAATTGTTGGGGAATTATGATAAAATTTAATAAACCCATAATTAAATAATGAATAAAGTATAACTTGGACAATTACGATCAATCAAGTTAAGTAGTATGCTCTACTATGTGGATTACTCTCTATAAATGTAGTTAGTGTGAGAATTTTGTTTTCTTATGAATAATTTTGAACACAATATCTCATTGCAATAATAAAAGGGGAATCCTTTTTTTTCAAGGATATCACCTTTTTCCAGGTTTTGAATGTTCTAAATCATAAGTGGAGACTCTTACAATCATGGCCTCAAACTTGAGTGAAAAAATTCTTAAAAAAATTGCACTATTTCTTTCCAAGCAATCCGTTAAGTCATAATATAGAAAGTTGAGGGTGGGATGCAAAGTGTATCACCTAAACACAATCCTTGCGCATGTCTATCCTAAATTTCAAATGATAATTTGAAGCAAATTGAATTAGGTGGGATGATGGTTGATAATGTAGTTTTGTGTTTGGGAAGGAATATTGGTAGTGGTTCACTAAGGCTAAAAAAAAACCTTAGGTAAGCCCTCACATTTGATTATTCCTTGGAATTTTCTTAATGTACTATTTGGGTTTTTTGTTTGAAAAATCTTCCTTGACTTAACGATTTATTTTCAAGTTTGTTTGGACTTTAGTCCTAGTTTGGAGTACATGTGGTGGTTTGAAGCCCTTATTCTATGAATTTTGAAATAAGGGGACTTGGTTTCTCCTTTTCGTGGACTATATCTTATGGGTGGAGGTTTTACACCCCAAATCTTGGTGCATCTATCTAATTTTTAAAAAGGAAGGCTTGGTTGGTTTCATGTGAACTCTCTATACTCTATGCAAACTATATCCTCTCAAAGCCACTATGTATATTTCCTCGTGGGTTGTAAACTCTATTTGGTTGGATATGCCTACCAATTAGAAAATCCTTGTTAACAATGTTTGAAACGGGAACTATAAACTCAAAATGGGAACTCTGGCCAAAAAACCCCATAAAAACATCAAAAACAGTGCTAAAAATGGAAAGTGTTGATGCTGAAATAACACCTTTTTTTTTCTAGGGTAAATTTTCAATATGTTTTAAAAATGGCAGTGAAAACCAATTTTTTGTGCAAAAGTTGTCCAAAAAACACCCTCAAAACGAAATGTTGATGTTCGAATAACACTTTTTTTTGCAATAGTAAATTTTGTGCAAAAAACACCCTCAAAACGAAAAGTGTTGATGCTGAGATAACACTTTTTTTTCAAGGGTAAAATTTCAACATTTCGAAATAATGGCGTAAAATATTTTATCATGACCCCAAAAAACATTAAAATATAAAAAAAATAATGAAAACATAAAATAAAAAAAAAATAAAAAAAAATTAAAACAATGAAAAACACAAAACAAAAAAGTTTAAAAAAATAACAAAACATAAATTAAAATATATACTAAAACAAAACATAAAATAAAAATAAAAAACAAAAAAAATCAAATATATAAAAAAAGACAAAAAAAAAAATCAAACATAAAAAAAAATCAATCATAAAAATGTAAAAAAAAAAACAAAATTAACCTATGAAAAATAAGAATTATAAAAAAACAAAAAATAAAATAAAAATTATAAACAAATAAATATTAAAAAAAACATATTTAAAAAAAATGGGAAAAAAAATATATATCTCTCGTAAACCATAAAAAAATTGGCAAAAGAAAGAAAAAAAAATAGAAAAAAAAAAAAAAACAAACAAACAAACATTAAAATAAACTTAGTCAAACTAGCTATTTTTTCTAATGGCTAGTTAGTACAAATTAAAATAAAAAATAGAAATAAAATAATAAAAAATAGAAAATAAATAACTTAGTCAAACTAGCCGTTTTTTCTAACGGCTAGTTAGTTCCTCTCTTCATCTATTTATTTCAATGCTTGGATTTGATTCATCATCTTGTCCTGAAGATGAACCACACTAGATGGTTCGAAACATGTCGACCAAATTGCTCCTATGTGATTGTTTCTGAAAGAATTTGTTATGATTAAAATAAACTATAAATTTAAGTAGGTAAAAAATAAAAAAATTTAAAAATCATTAACAGAAAATAAATAAATAAATAAATTGAAAATTAAAAACAAACTAGATTTAAAAAAAATAAAAAATAGAAAATTGACAAAACAAAATTAAAAACTATTGAAATTAAGATTAAAATGTTGATTACTTAAAAAAACAAATATAAAAATATACATAAAAAGGACAAAAAAATGTTTAAAAAAAATATTTCATAAACTATAAAAGAATTTGAAAAATTAAAAAATATATATATAAAATTAAGCAAGTAAAAATAGAAAAATTTAAAAAAACATTAACAAAAGCTAGGAAAAAAATATAAAAATTAAAAACAAACTAGAGTAAAAAAATAAATTGAAAATTAACCAAAAAAAAATTAAAAAAATATAAAATTAATATTAAAAACATTAAAAAAAACTAAAAAAACAAAAATAAATTCAAACTATAAAAAAAAATAAAAAAATATGTCTTTTGAAATTAAACAAAAAAAAATAAAAAACATTTAAAGTTTATAAAAAATTACATACTTTTGGTTTAAAAAAAATAAAATTATTAAACTTTACATTTTTTATTTGAAAACAAACAAATTAAAATTTATATTTTTTTTTAACAAATATATATATATATATATATATATATATATATATATATTTATTTAAAAAAAATTATTAAAAAGTTTTAATTTTTTTTCTTGTTTATGAAACAATAATTTTTTTTTTAAAAAAAAAAATTACTAAAAAATTATAATTTTTTTTAAACGACTTTAATTTTTTTATTTAAAATATATATATATATATATATATATATATAATTATTTTAAACAATAATTGTTAAAAAATATTAATTTTTCTTTTTAACGATTTTATTTTTTTTAAATTAAAAAAATCATATTGTTAAAAAGGATTATTTTTCCTTTTAACGAAATTAAAAAAATTGGTGGCTTCTATTTTTTTTTTTAACTTGTTGAAAAAAAATTAATATTTTTTAACAATATGATTTTTTAATAAAAAAAAGAAATCGTTAAAAAAATTAATATTTTTTAACAATTTGTTTTTTTTTTAACCAAAAAAGAATGGTTTATATATATATAAAAATTAAATTGGTTTAAAAAAATTAAATTTTTTTAATAATTTTTTTTTTCAACAAAAAAAAATGGTTTAAAAAACAAAAAATTAATATTTTTTAATATTTTTTTTAAATAAAAAAATTGTTTAAAAAAGAAAATTAATTTTAATTTTTTTTTTAAATAAAAAATGTAAGTTTAATAAAAATTAATTAATTAATTTTTTTTTTTTTATAAAAAATAAAAAATGCATATTTCTTTATAAACATTAAATGTTTTTTATTTATTTTTTTTTAATTTGAAAAGACATATATTTCTAATTTTTTCATTCATATATATATTAAATGTTTTTATTATTAAATTTTGCTAGTTTTTAATTTTTTTTTTTTTTTTGTTAATTTTATATTTTTTTAATCTTGTTCGTTTTTAAATTTTTTTTTCCTATTTTTTTATTTTTATTTTTCTTTCTATTTTTACTTAATTATATATATATATATAGAGCAATGAGGAATGGTCGAAAGATATTAAGTGTAACATCGGAGTTAAACAAGGTTGCCCCCTCTCCCCTACCCTATTTGGCATTTACATCGATAAGCTTGAAGGCTATTTAGAGGAAGCAGGATGTGATGGCACGTTCTTAGCTGGGATAGTTGTCATCTTTCTTCTCTATGCTGACGATATTGTTCTTTTGGCAAGGTGCCCATCTGATCTTGATAAGCAACTCAAGCTTCTTAAGGATTTCTGCTCCACCATGGGTATGACTGTTAACACTGACAAAACAAAAGTTATGATTATCAAATCCAAGAAGGACACTTACGCTAATTTTATGTATGACAATAATAACTTGGAGGAAGTGTATTCTTACAAGTAATTAGGAATTGATATTCATCACAAGCTCAACTGGAACCATAGCATTGAGAAAAGGATTAATGGGGGGTGGAAAGCTTATTTTGGTCTTGAAAATAATTGTAAAACAACAAACCTCGTAATGTGGGATAAAAAGAAGTTCCTCTTTGAAACTTTAGTCACTCCTGTTATCTTATCTAACTGTGAGGTTTGGGGTTGCGGCATCTCCAAAGAATCATGGAGAAAGATTGAGCAAATCCAGAAGCATTTTATAACTTATAACCTAAAAATTAAAAGTAATACACCCTATCCTATTCTCCTTATAGAAGCAGGTCTTTCCCCTATTGAGAGCCTAGCTATGATTAGGTTTCTGTTGTACAAGCACAAACTCAATAACATAGATGATCATAGACTTCCTAAGCTAGCTTTAAATTCCAGCCAAAACCACGTAAGGCTCAATCGGGGGTGGCATAAAGACACAAGGGCCTAGTTAAACTATTGGGAGATCAACGAGAATGATGCATTGCAAAACATAAATAACATTAAAGATATTGTTACTTCTAAGTTCAAAGAAAAAATGTGGTGTGAGAAAGATTTAGCGGCTAAAAGAAAATTAAGTTATTATAGGAAGGTCATCAACCCCACCCTAGAAGATCAAAAGTATCTCTCCATTTTAACTAGCTCAAAGAAGAAAATTAATATAGCAAAGATTAGAACGAATTCTCATGAGCTCCATAGTGAAACAGGTCATTAGGCAGTTCCTAAAACGCCATGGATGGAAAGGATCTTCCATATATGTGAGAATAGGAACATCGAGCATGAAAACCACTTCCTCTTAGAGTGTCCTGCGTACAACCACATTAGATCTCAGTTTCACAATCTTTGTTACAATACTGACATTCCTAGCCTTTTACAATGTCAAAATTATAGTGAGCTCAGGAGGCTTCTCTCCAAGCTTTTTGAGCATAGGAATAAAATCTTAAATCAAAATAAATAATTTGTTTCTTTAGGTCTGATAGACCAATGTTTGGTCTCAGCGGACGTTAACCATCATCATCATCATCATCATCATCATCATATTATTTTGGTTTTTTTTCCAAATTCTTTGATGGTTTATGAAATACTTTTTATTTTTTTAACATTTTTTATTTTTTTGTTAGTCTTTTTTTATATATATTTTTATATTTGTTTTTTTAAGTAATCAACATTTAAAAAAATAAAAATAAAACAACTTGAAAATTCATTAAGTAATCATAATTTAAAAAAAAAATGGACATAATAAATTTTAAAGTGTGAAAAATAAGTCCTCTAAAAAAAAGGTATGTTGCATCAACACGTTTCAAAATCAGCATGAAAATCACTAACATTTAAAAACAAATATTTGTATTTGATACATAATAAAATTTAAAATGTCAAAACTATGCTCCCAAAAAAAAGAAATGTATTCTGCATAACCACTTTTCAAAATTGGGTCACGTTTTTACTACCCCTACGAAACGAGTAATCGTATTGGTTATTTAAAGTGCCAAAAACTATGCTCTAAAAAAATATATGTGTTCTGCATCGTCCCTTTTCAAAATTAGGTCAATTTTTTGCTATCTCTACAAAACGGATAACAGTATCAGTTCCTTTTTTAAAGTTTACGTTGTTGTTTGGTATTGTAAAATTGTTTCTGTGTGCGTATACATCTTCTCCATATTAGCATCAATGGATATTTCTAATTATAGATTATAAGAATATATCGAAACTACATACAAATATTTGAATAATAAGGGTTTTTTAAACAACAACATGACATCTATCTTTTTTATGAGCACTAAAGTAGATGAGAAGAAACATCAATGCATATCTCAAAATGTAGTGGCTATAAATACTCTTGTGTGAAAAAAGAGATAAATTTAAGCTTTGAAGATTGAATGCTCAATGTTAAAGAATATGATTCGTAACCTTAATAAAACCTCCCACTAAACTACTAAAAATTCCCCTTTATAATTTCAAAAAGGAAAACAATCCATCCAATAATTCAATACATAGATTTCTAAAACTAATAACCTGATCCCTAACACAAAACTCTTAACAAACATGTTTTCCAATAGTCTTTTATTTTAGTATCACAAAACTATTAACAAACATATTTTCCCATAGTCTTTTATTTCAGGTAGAATAATATAAAATAAAAGAATAATATTAATATTAAGTGACCAAGCCGAAATACTATGTTAAAAATAATTTGGAATTTTCCCATATAAGTTGCTAATTTATTCGGTCGATTTTTATTAAAAAAAATAATTATATTATTTTATTATTTAATTTAATTAAATAATTTATTTTTAATATATATATATATATATATTTAAATAAAACATCCAACAACGCCATTGCCTTCCACTCATAATAATTATTTTATAATAATTTACAAACTTCATTGCAAATAAGAACAAAAAAGGTGGACAAAAAGTTATCGATCGTATCTTTTACAATCATTTGATTTAATAAAATGAGAACCTTGAATCATGAAACGAATAAAATTGTATATAACTGTATTTAACATGAAGGAGGGGAATTTAAGGATTTGGATTAATAAATATTTTTTTTAAAATGAGATTAACTTAAAGTAAATAGTTGTTACCGAGCGTATCTTTTGCAATCATTTCATTTAATAAAATGAGAACCTTAAATCAGGAAACGAATAAATGGTAGATAATTGTATTTAACATGAGGGAGGGGAATTTAAGGATTTGGATTAATGAGATAATTTTAAATAATGAGATTAATGGAATGTATGTATCTATCTATATATATAAAATAAAATAAAAAATTAAATTAGATGATGTAAATAATTTTATCAAAGATAAAAAAAATATAAAAATTATTTATAAAAGTTTTTAAAATAGATGAATAAATTAATAATTAGAGTTATTTGGTGGTAATGTTAATGTTATTGTTTTTGTTTCGTTTTTTCACAATACTTTTGCGGATTGCAGTTAGTGATGGTTGTCCCCACTGTTGGTTTGACTACTGAATCATGATAGGTTTTCTCACTGTATAAAAAATTAGAAGCACAAACATATGCAAGTAATAATGTACATCTATCATAAGTATAAAAGGTGCAAGCATTGTCATACAACTATCACAAGCACAAAAATGAAAGAATACATATACAATTATCATAAATAATGAACATATGTTATGAAAGTTGCCCAATATTTGCACCTAGCCACAACTACTAATCCTAGTATTGGTGTAAAACTTCCACAATCACAAACATGTGTTGAACAATTCACCCATGATTTGAACATAGCCATTGTGACAAGCACCAACATGCATTGCCAAAGCTGCATGAGTCCCAAATTGTTAATGTTAGCAATAGTGCACAAATATCACAAGCACAAACTGTATTGCAAAAGTTATAACAACCCCGGGTTAAAAGTTCATGTAATAAAGTTAATGAAGGCAAAATAAGACACCGGTCATGGGACACGTATTCCAAAATAAATGTTGGGAAAAACATCCTAGTGTGGGTTTTCATTTGGTTATTATGGCTAAGGGAAATTGGCAAAGGCATTGACAAATGCTTTGAAGAGGAAAAGAGACATTAATCAACACTTTATTTATGGCAATAAAGGAAATTAGGAGAAAATGGAGGTGAAATGTCACAGGTTGCATGTGAGGAGGAAATTGAAGAAAGTAGATGCCTCCATAATAAAAAGGCTTATGAGGATGAGTTCACATCTTTTTCTCAGTTCAGTTCAGAATTAGTCTCAAAGAAGAGAAGAGAACCAAGAGGAGAAGGAAAGAAAGCAAGTAAAGGAAGGACAAGGACAACAAAGGAAGGATAGGGAAGGAAAAGGAAGCAAGAATCAAGCAAAGAAAAGTTGGATTAGAAAACTTCAACAAGAACACTTGCAGGTAACATATTGTATGTATGATTTCCTAGCTAGTTTTGGCATGCATGGTATATGAATGTGTGTATTTTGGTTTATTTGTTGTTGGTGGCAAGGATTTTGCTGGGTTTTGACAGTGTTTTCAACCTTGCCTTGTCATTTTTAGATAGCCCTGGTGTGATGTGATTCTTTCTTGGTTAATCTTTGGATTGCCGGAAGGTTTTAGATCCAGGCGATGTGGTCTCAAGAAAATCCCAAGGGTTTGGGGTGGAGATGGTTTGCTCTGGGAATCCCTCAATGGGTGGGTGGAGGTAGGAAAATTCCTCAAGGGATGGCGAAGGAATTCTAAGGCATCCAAGCTTAGTTTGGTTTTGTGATCTTGGGACCGATTTAGGTGAGATCACAGTATGGTGAGGATGGAGGTGGTTTAACCTCTGGATTCCCTTAGTTGTTTATGGATGGTCTTATCCAATGATATCCCACATTCATGCTTGGAATTTGGCACGAGGGTGATTGTATGAAAGAAATATTTGGTTCAGCCTAATCTATGGTCAGGTGATAAATGGAAGTTCCTGACCTGGTTAGCTTTTGCGTATGCTTAATAAGAGCTCATTTCCTCTTGCTTTTGATGAGTAAATGTACTTGTTATTATGTGGCTTTAATGGTTGTTCTATCATTGCTATTTATCTAGTTATATTCTGGGTATAAGTATGGTTAATTGACAGTTCTAAGTATGGATCTTATCGCATTTCCATTAATGAATGACTAGTTAAAGAATGCATGACCTAACTAGTGTTATAACAACTATTGTGAGAATGCATTGTTCCTTCTTATTTACCCTCAAATAAGTTTGCAAATCCTTATGTTCATTTATGCATTCTTGACTTGTATGTTGCATTTTTACGATGTGTTTGACGAAATGTCACTCCTGGTTGTGAGGTGTTGGGCATGGAGTCCCCCCCAAGGCATTTTTTTGGGCTCAAAGCCCAAGTTTTGACCGAATAGTGTTGTAAAGCTCAGCGAATTGCGGCTGCGGAAGAATGTTAGAGTCACAGGGTTGTCTGCCCTAGTTTTTTGATGTAATGTCGGCCTACCCATGGTCCGCAGACCATGGGATTGTATAAATAGAGCGAGGCTCTAAGTTTAAGAGAGAGTGAAGTAGTAGAGAGTAAAGGAAAGAGTTTGAGTGACTAAGTGTGTCTTTGGGTCGTAGAGTAGGATAAGGCTCTACAGCTGAGTGCGCAGAGGCCTAGTAGTCCACAGCTAAGTGCGCGGACCCCTACAGCTGAGTGCGTAGGGCAGAGTTGAGTCTGTAAACGAAGAAGGGATTAATAAACAGAAGTTTGATGCCAATTTGTGTATTGCCAATTTGTGTATTTGTTCTTGGATTAATGCATGTTTGATATAAATTGCAAATATATTGTTTATTTACTGCGTGCACCTGTATGAATGATTTATGTTGTTAAGTATAACTTAAAGCACACAAGTAGGCTAAAATAATCAACTAACATTGGAATACTAGTAAGGACTTGGGTAATAACAGCGTTCAGCCCCCGAGTAGGGTTGCGCGAAGGCAGCATCTCAGGCTGCGAGGTATGGGAAAGTGCGCATAGCGACGTGTGCGCAGGGTCGAACCGCGGACCACTTGAACCCATCAGACATCTCGAGGGTGTGGAAACCTAGTTCTAGCACCCTCCCATACTACTTTGGGTGAGACCTCAGTCTGTGCTCCATGGACTGTTGCCAAAAGGGCTAGTAGTACCGGGATTTGTTTGGCTAAATCAACTCTGGACCTGGGTCAGGCCCCAATAAGCCAACAGATGGTTCCGTTGCTGGGACTGAGATCTGTATAAGAGATATCTAATGTCGTGTCACTGGAATCCGACAAAGAAAGAAATTGAAGAGTGGTTGGACAGAAAGATTCACGAGTTTACAGCGTAGGAAAATAGGAGTCCACGAGTATCGAAGGAAGAGTGGTTAGAACGGTACTTATATATGGAAATCCAAGAAAGTTTCTTTGCATCCTTCCCCTCTGAGTTGTACGAGTGGATTGCGAAGCTAGCAGACAATTAGGGAAGGTGTAGGCTCGACAAACCTATTGTGTGGACTCTATAGTTGGTGTGCCGACTGGAAGCATCAGAGGATAAGATCGCACATGCTGTAGACCATTGGCTCGATCGGATTATAGGAGGGTTTATCACCAAGTTTGCGGTAGATACTTCAGTCAGCTACAGTGAGGCGGAACGATGCTTCCTCAAAGGATCGCGAGGTAAGCACGTTAAATATTTGAAAACTTGGATTAAGATGCTACTGTGTGAGAAGTGGGTTATGCGAATAAATTGATGTTTAGGGCTACGCGAAGTGGGAAGATCTACAGAAACGAATGTAGCAAATAATTAGAGACTAGTCCCTTGATTTCACCTCCGCGAGAGAGTGAGGAAGAGCTTGCAAAAGTTTCACCAAGAAGTGCGATCAATCTGATAAGAAAACGAATTCCGTGCATACCACCCCCACCTACACCACCACCAATTTCACCATCTTCACCCCCATCCTCGCCCACACCACCTTTGCCACCAACACAATTCAATATGGTGAGTGCAATAAAGTTTCTGGTGTTCAAAGGAGTAGAGAATGAAGATCCAAACCAATTTTGGTTCGTGGTAAAGGCTGTATGGGAAGCACAAGGAGTCATGGATGACAATATAAAGCAAACAACACTGGTCAACGCTTTCTAGGATTGCGCACTCATGTGGTACATCAAGCATTCCAATGACAACCCAAAAGTAGGAATCGCAGATATCCAAGCTGCACTAAACAGGGAATTTAGCAAGCCAAAATCAGAGACACAGTTGATTATTGGATTTAAGGAGATCGCGATGCTTCCAGGCGAGACCCCCTAGCGAGACCCCCTGGGAGCTAGATCAGAGACTGAAGTGTATGATTCATGAAGCCAATATGACCTTGACAGATGGGCAATACCGTGCATGGTTTGTAGCGTCGTTAACGTCACATCTAAGGAACGCATTGTCACAATAGAAGCTGTCAACTTAGGCCGAGGCCTTTGAGATTGCAATGAGACTGCATGAGACCTCGATACAAGATCCTAACCTAGGAGTCCGACAAACCCACGCGCAGTTGAAAAACTTGTGTCTTGAGATGCAGAGTTTGAAACAAGACAAGAAAACTCACCCAGAAGCGTGCGAGGAGGCATGGTGCATAAAGTGCAAAGGCCAGGGACATTAGAAGGACCATTGTCTGGTCTTCGCGACTACCTCGGGGGAGGAGGGTCGATGCCATTGAGACTAGAGGCATAAGAAGGACTGAGCGCGATGCCTGCATTATGGTGCACGATTTGTTAGATAGGAGGGAAGCATGCTACAAATAATTGCCATCTATTACAGAAGTATACGCAGAGATCCCAGCAGTTTTTCTGTAATTTCTGCAGGTCAGTAGGCCATGATGAGCATACCTGTAGAAGTTATGAACTAATGATGGATCAGACTCCTACTTACAGAGTTCAAACCGAAACATGAGCCCTCAATCAAAATGCAGGGATGGTGCACATGAAATTTCAAGGGCGCGGATGCGGTTGAGGTGGAATGGGACCACGAAGGGGTCGCGGATAGCTGATCTGTTATAATTGTAGAGGGCCAGGGCATTATGCCCATGATTGCAGAAATCCAACGAGAAAATCATGTCTATATTGTACCCATTTTAATCATGAGACGAAGGAATACCCCACACTGATAGCGAGGTTGCACAATAAAGGAACACTCCAACCTCCCCCAACTCAAAACCTGCAAATGATGAGGTCTGAGCCGCGCGAGGAGCACCTGATTGTAAACATCGTGCTTCGAAGCGGTATCACGACAGGAGATGACAAAGGTAATCAACCCGAAGAGAGTGCCTGGGTTCGCAAGGCTCCAACAAAGGAACCAGAATTCAATTTGGAGTGCGCAAATGAGAGATTTATGGAAGCTAAGAAGAGCTTCACGGAGGCCTCCACTTCAGGTAGTAAAGACAAACTAGAACCAGAGATGGACCCATCAATTCTCACTACCTTTTTGGAGACATGCATGAAGTTGTTGCACGACAGCAAAGTGATGAAGGGACTGTTGTTAGGTCCCTATAATATTAGTGATCCCCCTATTGCTATTATCGTTGTATCCCTTATTATTATTATTGTGCCCTATTGTCCCCATATTGTTATTATTGTGCCCCATAGAATCCCTCTATTGTTATTTTTGTGCCTTTATATTATTGTTGTTAGGTCGGCTTGGTTATATTGTGACCCCGTAGACTCCTATATATAGAAAGGAGGTTTTGTCATTTGAACCATCAAAGAATTGTTCATTTGTGTAATGTAAAGGAGTTTCTCCCTCGAAGAGACTTATTTCTAAGGCGTTCATCTATCTTTTCATAACATTTGGTATCAGAGCTTTGGATTCTAGGGTTTCGCTGCTCCAAATAGGTCATCACGGAATTTTCGCTATAACATTTTCGCTATGAAGTTTCAAAAGCTACAAAAAAAAACCCCATTTGATAAAAAATTGGTCTGAACCTTGCGTCCGAATTTTAGATCTTTTCATGCTATATTTTCGGAGATATGATCTGAGGAAGTTAGGGTTTTTGCAAGCTCCAGAATTTCCTCTAAAACAGGTCATCATGGAATTTTCGCTATAACTCTTTCACTACGAAGTTTCAGAAGCTAAAAAAAAAACCCATTTGAGACGAAATCGGTCTAAACCTCGGCTCCAAATTTTAGACCTTGTCTCACTATATTTTCAGAGATATAATCTGAGGAAGTTAGGGTTTTTTCAAACCCCCGAATTACGTTCCAAATAGGTCACCTTGTGAAAAGCGTATAACTTTCGCTCTGAGCATCAAATTGAATTTTCATAAGAAGTTGCAAAAAGTGGACAGACTGTGGTTTCCTACGTATATTTTTCAAATCCAAAGGTCAAAACAGTGACACGTGGCACTTCATACAAGTTCGCTCTTCTGAAAAGGTATATAATCAGGTCATCTTGGGAGATTGTGCATAACTCTTTCTTGGAGAATCCAATTTTGATTAGACTAGTGGCATTGGAAAGAGGATGCAGAGGGCTACTGCAGGTCACTATTTCAGGACTAGGAGATCCAAAATTATAGAGGTAAATCAGATTCAATATCGAGCTCCTACAAGCGAAAAAATGTGTGTATTTTTTAAATTGTTGCATAAGCTTGGTTTGAAAAATTAGTTTGAAGGAATTCAAAGGGCATAGTGAAGCATTATTATCGGTAATTGATGCCTCTTAGAAAGAAAAGGGAAACACCTAGTAAGCAACCTGAAAATCTCTAGCATGACTCATGAAAAAGAGGAAGAAATGCAACATGATATATCAATATTACGAAACCAAGTGCAACAAATT
Source organism: Pinus tabuliformis (assembly GCA_031772625.1). Lineage (NCBI taxonomy): Eukaryota > Viridiplantae > Streptophyta > Pinopsida > Pinales > Pinaceae > Pinus > Pinus tabuliformis. Next base: position 2,102,796,300 of record CM062816.1, read on the forward strand.
TCACTCGCACAAAAGGTAACAGAAAATAATATGGATGGTTTAAAGAAAGACATAGAAGCTAGGATGGATAGTTTAAAGAAAGAAATATAAGCTAAGATGAATGACTTGGAAGCTAATATGGATGGCGTGGAAGCTAAGATGGATGGCATGGATGCTAAGATGAATGGCATGGACGATAAGATGGAAGAATTGAAGATAAATTTGAATAATTTGCTACAAGAAATGGTCACTAATTGTGAAAGGGTAATAAAGGAAACTCATGATGAGAACAAAATAAATGTTAATAATGATTTCATAGACTCTAATGTTGGATTAAAGACCCACCATGTTCCAAAAATTGATATGAGGAAGTTTGATGGCAAGGACCCTGGAACATGGATACTATAGAAGGAGCAATTTTTCGATCTCCATAATGTACAAAACACACAAAAGGTACGTATTGCAACTTTATATTTGGAACCAAATCAGTTTGTATGGTATCGATGGATTTTCTCTCGTAAACAAATTTTCACTTGGGCAATTTTTACGGAAGAAATGATAGCACATTATGAGGATACAAAAAGCAACACCTTTTTTAGCCAATTGATAAATCTCAAACAAAAGGGTTCAATGATGGAGCACATTGAGGACTTCCAAAAATTGAACATAAGGGTAAAAGATATTCCAGAGGAGCATAGGATTGATGTGTTCATAGGGACTTTAAAGGATAATATCCAACATGAGGTTCGCCTTTGGGAACCTGATTCACTGGAGAAGGCATTCAGGTTAGCAAGAAAAATGGAAAGCAAAATTATGGCAACTAGGAAGCCTACCACTCACAACTATAAAGATGGAAGTGTCGTTGCCCCTAGCCTTCCACAACAAACAAGGTTGACACCGCAACAATTGGAAGAAAAAAGAGCAAAATGGCTTTGTTACAGTTGTGATAGAAAATACACTAAAGGTAATAAGTGTGCTGAGAAGAAATTATTCTACATAGATTGTGAACAGGAAGAAGAAAATGAACAAGAAATGTCAAAAGAAGAGAATATACTCCAAGAACAAACCCTAGATAACGAAGAAATGAATTCGACCATATCTTGTAATGCATTGGCTAGAATTACCACTCCTCAAACTATCAAGATAGAAGGACATATCAAGAAGAAAAAGGTAATAGTGTTGATTGATTCGGGAAGTATCCATAATTTTATTCATTGTAAGATAGCAAAGGAATTGAATTGCTTCCTATATCTAGCACCAGAGTGTCAAGTGATGGTTGCAAGTGGAGGAACCATTAATTGCTCTAGAAAGTGCCATAATATCAAGTTATCCATGGGATAATATGTATTGAATAGGCCAATGTTTTCCATTCCAATGGGTGGTGTTGATGTTGTACTAAGAGTCCAATGGCTACAATCCTTGGGTACAATAGCTTTTAATTTTCAAGAACTTTTCATGAGATTTTCTGTCGAAGGAAAGGAAGTTGAATTAAGGGGTATTGCAGGGAAACCGGGAAAGATAATTAGCTCTAATGGTATGAAAAAGCTTCTAAAGAAGGAACAATGAGGTGTAATTGCACAATTATGTTCGCTAGAGGTTCCCACATCGAAATCATCTATTTCTCCAGATCTCCAAAAGGACTTGGACAATCATTCAAAGGTATTTGAGACTCCCAAAGGTATCCCACCTATTCGTAATCATGATCATGCTATTCATTTGATTCCAGGAAGTGTTCCTCCAAACATTAGGCCGTATAGATAGCCCTATGCCCAAAAGAGTGAAAATAAACGTATGGTTGCAGAAATGCTAGAGGCTGGTATAATTCAACCTAGTCAAAGTTCTTTCTCTGCTCCAGTAGTATTAGTTCACAAGAAGGATGGATCATGGTGCATGTGTCCAGATTATAGGGAGCTCAAAAAGCTCACTATTAAAGATAAATTTCCCATTCCTGTCATTGATGAATTATTGGATGAATTGCATGGATCAATTTACTTCACCAAGTTAGATCTTCGTTCAGAATATCATCAAATCAGAATGAAGACAGAAGACATTGCAAAAACAACATTTAGAACTCATGAGGGTCATTATGAATTTTTGGTCATGCCTTTTGGCCTTACTAATGCACCTTCTACATTTCAAGGTTTGATGAATTCCATTTTTAAACCCTTCCTTAGAAAATTTATGTTAGTATTTTTTGATGATATACTAATCTACGACAAGTCTTGGAAGGATCATGTCCAACATGTTGACATGGTGCTCAAACCATTGGAGGAGAAACAATTATATGCAAAAATCTCAAAATGTTTCTTTGGAGTATAAGAGGTGGAATGTCTACATCATATTGTATCTCATGAAGGTGTTAAGGTAGACCCTAGCAAAATTAAAATCATTAAGGAATGGAAAATCCCCACTTCCATAAAGAATCTACGAGGATTTCTCAGGTTGACAGGGTATTATCACAAGTTTGTTAAGAATTATGGGAGAATAGCAGCACCTCTAACAACATTATTGAAGAAAGATGCATTTTCATGGACTCCAGAAGCATCGAAAGCCTTTGAACATATTAAAGAGGCAATGTGCCAGGCACGAGTCTTAGCTACACCAGACTTCACAAAAAATTTTATTATGGAATGTGATGCCTCAAGAAATGGAATCGGTGCTGTTTTAATGCAAGAAGAAATACCCATTACTTTCGAAAGTCGTCCAATTAAAGGAACATATTTACACAAAGATATTTATGAGAAGAAAATGTTGGCAATACTACATGCACTTAAGAAATGGCGACCCTACCTAATGGGAAGACACTTCAAGGTAAAAACAGATCATGTTAGTCTTAAACACTTTTTAGAACAAAGATTATCTTCAGAAGAGCAGCAAAAATGGGTCACAAAGATGTTGGGTTATGACTTTGAAATCATCTACAAAAAAGGGAAGCAAAATGTTGTGGCAGATGCACTCTCAAGAAAGGATGTGGATGTGGAAGCATTTCTTTGCGCTATTTCTATTATCCAACGATATTGGATAAACGAAGCAAGGGATGAATGGAAGAATGATGAGGAAGTGTGGGCACTCATTCAAAAGAGACAACAAGATCCCAGTACATCTAATACATTTATCTGGAAAAATGATTCGTTATGGTACAAGGATCGGGTATATCTATGTAAGAATTCCCATCTCAAACGAAAGATTCTTAGGGAATTGCACACCTCTCCCTTAAGAGGGATCTCAGGATTTCTAAAAATCTACCACAGGGTTAAGAAGGATTTTTTTGGGATGGCCTTAAATTGGATATTCAAAAGTTTGCGGGGGAATGTTTGGTTTGCCAAAAAAACAAAGTTGAAACAATTAAGACTCCAAGACTATTACAACCTTTATCCATTCCAAGCCAACATTGGGAGGAGGTTTCAATGGATTTTATCACAGGTTTACCCAAGTCTAAAGGAAAGAGTGTTATCTTGGTGGTAGTGGACAAACTTACCAAGTATGCACACTTTTGTGCATTATCTCATCCATTTAAAGCGAGTACAGTTTCTACTGCATTTATGGAAACAATTCAAAAGCTTCATGGAAACCCAAATATTATTGTAAGTGACAGAGATCCCATTTTCACTGGAAATTTTTGGACATAATTATTTTCTTGTCTTGGTACTCATTTAACTCATAGCTCATCTTATCATCCTCAATCTGATGGGAAAACTGAGATAGTAAACAAATGTTTGGAAGGATATGTTCGTTGCTTTGTATCTGATAAACAGACACAATGGGTCAAATGGTTCCTCTGGTTGAATGGTGCTATAACACTTCCTTCCATACTGCAACAAAAATGACCCCATTTATGGCACTTTATGGATATCATCCATCATCCATCATCCATCACATCATATTTAAGAGAAAATTCTAAGGTTCAAGCAGTGGGAGATCACATCAAGCATCAACAACAAGTTATCCAACTCTTAAAGGATAACCTCACCTTTTCACATAATAGAATGAAATAGCAGGCAGATCAACATTGTAGCGAAATAAGTTTTGATGTAGGTGATTGGGTATTCCTACGACTACATCCATATAAAAAAATGTCCCTAAAGCAAGCTAAAAAGGATAATAAATTATCACCAAAGTATTATGCTCCATACAAGGTGTTGCAAAGGATAGGTACTATGGCATTCAAATTCAAGCTTCCTGCAGCTTCTCAAGTGTACCTAGTTTTCCATGTTTCATGCTTAAAGAAGGTTATAGGTGACAAGCTTCCAGTTCATACAATATTGCCAAAACTTGATGAGGAAGGAAAAATCATATTGGAACCTGAAGCAGTCAAAGAAACAAGAACTCAATAGCTACGAAATAGATCAATTTCAGAGTATCTCATCAAGTGGAAGAACTTACCTATTGAAGATTCCACATGGGAGGATGAGAATTTTTTACAAAAGCATCCAAAACTACTCAAGCATTGAGGACAACACTTTTTTGAAGGAGATGGGCATGTTAGGTCCCTATAATATTAGTGATCCCCGTATTACTATTGTCGTTGTATCCCTTATTGTTATTATTGTGCCCCTATTGTCTCCATATTGTTATTATTGTGCCCCATAGAATCCCTCTATTGTTATTTTTGTGCCTTTATATTATTATTGTTAGGTCGGATTGGTTATATTGTGACCCTGTAGACTCCTATATATAGAAAGGAGGTTTTGTCATTTGAATCATCAAAGAATTGTTCATTTGTGTAATGTAAAGGAGATTGCCCCCTCGAAGGTTGCTTATTTGAGTTGGTTTCATAACAACTGCAAGAACTCATCACTAGATGTGCTAGACTATGAAAACAATGCGTAGTCCAGAAGCTCGGGAAGCACACAACACGAACAGGAAGAGAGATGAGATTGACCACGCAGATCAGGGAATATGAAATGGATCAAGTGATTTTGGATCTAGGATCAGACGCGAACGTCCTACCAAAGAAAACATGGGAGCACATGGGCAGGCCCACGTTGCAATGGTCTCCAATTCAATTGCGAATGGCAAACCAACAAAAGGTCCTACCTATGGGGAGACTACAAGGAATAACGGTGGATATCGAAGGTGCAAGCGTGCTTGCCAATTTCGAGGTAATAGAGATTGTTGATGATAACAATCCCTGTCCTGCGGTACTGGGAATAGATTGGGCCACTGACATGAATGGAGTGATAAATCTAAATAAGCGCAAGATGATTTTTGAGAAAAAGTCATTGCGTGTAGTGGTACCTTTAGACCCTACAGAAGGATCACGCTACACAGAGTCGGTCCGTGACTAGGACAAGGACGACGATCTAGATTCTATCTATGAGATAACCATGCAAGAGAAAGATTGGGTGAATCCAACAGCATATGGCAGGATTTCATGGGAGCGCAAAAGCTCTTGCACCTCAAATTTGGACAAGGAAATAGAACGGTGGCAGAACCGGTTACACGAGGTAACCACGCTCAACTACAACATGATGATAAGGTCACTATGTTGTGTAGCAATGGAAGAAAGAGATCTGCCTATGTATGACGGGTTGAACGAGGTGGATGATTTCCTAAACAAATTTGAAAAAGAAGTGCTAGAACATCAGCGTTTCGACACTCTGAAATGGGCACTGCGTGCTACGCCTGCAAGGTGGTGGGGTATGCACCAGCAGAATTTTGAGGACTGGCGAGAATGCAGAAGGATGATGTGCCTACGATTTGGGAAACCTCATATGTGGCTAACAGACAAGTATGACGGACAGGATGATCCACATGCACACCTCGCGAAATGGACCAAGGTCTACGGGGAAAAGCCATAACCTGAGTGGGTGCATCTATTCTGTCATACCCTAGATATCATACCCATCAATTGGTATACTAAGATGGAGCTCTGCCATGGCACGAGCAAATGGGATATCTTGTGCGAAGGATTCCAGTTAACCTTCACGTTTGAGGATTGTTGGTGGGATACTGTTGATGATGCGCTACAAGCAGTAAAAGCAACTATCTTCAAAATACTCCAGGAGCCAATGGAAGTGCTTTAGCTGGAATGGGTGACCTAGCTAAGCTATGCTCTAGAGTGTTACAATGTAAATATTGAGAAGGACGATGAGTATCCATGAAAAATTAACATTTTAGAAACTGAAGGCTGTCGTGAGGTTCGAGGACCATTGATTGAAGATCCTGACATCACCGTGCCGCTAAAAACAAAGTAGCTAAACATTGGGATGGAGGCTGAACCAAAATATGCAACGCTCGGTGAATATTGGGGTGATGCCACGGTGGATAAGGTTGCTGAGCTACTTCACGAGTACCAAGACTTATTCCTGACCAAGATTACGGACTTAAAAGGGATCATTGGCGACTTAGGGATGATGAAGATCACCCTAAAACCCGACGCGAAGCCAATTAAGCAGAGGCCTTACTGCTTGAATCCGAAGTATAAGGAAAAGGTTCGCGTAGAACTAAACAAAATTCTCACAGCCAGAATTATTGAGCTGATGGAAGAATCCGACTGGGTGAGCCCTATGGTAGTGCAGGAGAAAAAGCAGAAGGGCGAGATAAGAATATGCGTGGACCTCAGGAAGTTGAATGAAACCTATGTACACGACCCATTCCTGACACCGTTCATAGATGAAGTATTGGATAATGTTGGCGGACAAGAAGCATACTCTTTCAGGACGGGGTCTCAGGATACCACCAAATCAAAATCGTGCCGGAAGACAAGAGCAAGACAACCTTCGGAATGGAATGGGGCTACTTTAAATACACCGTTATGCCATTTGGGTTGAAGAATGCGCCAGCCATATTTTCATGCATCATTGTTGCCGCATTCAAAGAATACATCCACAAGTTCCTGGAGGTCTATCTAGATTATTGGACTGTCTTTGGATTGGTTAAGCACCATGTAGGAAGCTTACGCTTGATGCTGGGTACTTGCTGATAGTGCGTTGAGCCTTAAGAAGTGCACATTCCTCGTTCCCTTTGGGAACCTGTTGGGACATGTGATCTGCAAACAGGGACTAATGGTGGACCCCGCGAAGATTGCACTGATTCTAAATTTGGAAGCACTGCGAAGTGTTAAACAGCTGCGTGCTACCTTGGGACACACAAGGTACTACAAGAAGTTCATCAAAAGCTATGCCCAAATCACCTCGCCGATGGAGAAACTATTGAAAAAGGATGTCACATTTTTCTGGAATGATTCTTGCATGAAGAGCCTTGATGTCCTAAAGGGGAAATTGGCCTCCGCTCCAATCCTGGTCTTCCTAAAATGGGATGTGGAGTTTCATGTCCATGTTGATGCGTTGTGTATCACGCTGGGAGCAGTGCTCACACAAGAGGGCGGAGAAGGCTTGGATCAACCTATCGCGTTTGAAAGTCGTAGATTGTCCAAAGCCAAGAAGAACTATTCCACAACCGAGTGCGAGGGGTTGGCGATGGTGTATGCGCTCCAAAAATACTAAAACTATTTGCTAGGAGGACATTTCAAGATGTATACAGACCATTCCACACTAATGTACTTGGTCAATATGCCTGTGTTGGGGGGGCGCATATGTAGGTGGCTTTTATTGTTCCAATAATATGATTTTGAGGTTGTGGTAAAACCTAGATGCCTGAATGCAGGACCGGATCACTTGTCGCGTATTGAGACAGGCAAGGAACCTACTAGTTTGGAGGAAGGATTATGTGACACATAGCTCTTTGCTATGCACATCACGGATGGGTACTTCAAAGATATAATCCAATTTCTAACAACAGGGACCGTGCCGAAGGAATACTCCATCCAACAGAAGAAAGAATTGGTGGTGCACGCGGTGGATTTTTCTGTCATTGTGGGGAACCTATATAAAATGGGCAATGATGAGATATTGTGAAGGTACGTACCTGAATTTGAACGAAGTCAGATCCTTGCGGAAGAAAATGGGAGCACTGTAGGAGGACACTATGCAGGACGAGCGACCACACAAAATATTCTTCGCGTAGGGTTGTAGTGGCCAACCCTTCACCAGGATTCAAATGCACACTATAAGGCCTGTGATATATGTCAAAGGACCAGAAAACCATCGTGGAGGGACGAGATGTCATTGAATCCACAAATGACACTGAAACTGTTCGAGAAATGGGCAATCAACTTTGTGGGACCTATCAAACCTCAGGGAAAAATGAGCACGCGCTACATCATCACCACGATGGAGTACCTGACATGATGGGCGGAAGTGTAGCCGGTCAAAGACTGCACAGCCTCTATGGCTGCGAAGTTTTTGTTTGAACACGTGTTGACCCGATTTGGATGTCCAAAGATATTAATGAGTCATCATGGTACACATTTCCTAAATGCAACCATTAGTGCGCTCACTAAAGAGTTCTAGGTGTATCATCAGAAAAGCACACTGTATCACCCACAAGCCAATGGGATAGCAGAAGCATTCAACAAAATACTAGAGATTGTGCTAACCAAAGTGTGCAGCGCACAGCGAAATGATTGGGACCTGTGTGTACCTATAGCACTATGGGCTTGTAGGACAACGTGCAAGAAACTGACAGGACAAACACCTTTCCGGTTAGTTTACGACGTGGAAGCTGTCATGCCAATGGAGTATATTGTACCTAGTCTATGAATAGCCGTGCTCATAGGTATTACAAACCATGAAGCTCTGGAAGAAAGGCTCGCACAATTGGAAGAACTTGAGGAGGAACGGTTCTTGGCTGGTTTTCATTAGAAGGTACAAAAGTAGTATGAAATGGCCTAGCATGATCGCCATATTAAGTTGCACACCTTCAAGGTAAATGATTTAGTGCTGTTGTATGACAGTGAGTTTGAAAAATTCCCGGGAAAGTTCAGAATGCATTGGCTAGGACCATACATGATTAAGGAGGTCACAAATAGAGGCGCAGTACAGCTGGTCAAAATAAATGGATAACCTTTCCCAGGCAAGGTGAATGGCAGCTGCTTCAAGCCCTACACGAGTGGGCTGACTATCTGACTAGCCGACAGAAGCACAGTCTTAACGCTCCAAGGAACCAGACAAAGGCGTGGGACTATAAACATATGCAGCAAATACCGGTACAAATGTATGGAAATAGTTCAGACACAGAGGTCTCAGAACAACAGATGCAGCTGATCCAACAAGCAGTAGCTCAGTGTGTTGCTGACCTCAACACAGTTCGCGAACAGTTGGAGGGACTCTATGCAAAGACCACCGCGCCGACATCGTGACTCGACGGCGAGTCACGATGTTTGTGTTGGGGGCCTGTTGGGCACGGAATCCCCCCGAAGGCATGTTTTGGGGCTCAAAGCTCAAGTTTTGACCGAATGGTGTTGTAAAGCTCCACAAATTGCAGGCACAAAAGTATGTTAGAGTCACAGGGTTGTCTGCCCTAGTTTTGTAATGTAATGTTAGCCTACCCATGGTTCGTGGACCATGGGATTGTACAAATAGAGCGAGGCTCTAAGTGTAAGAGAGAGCAAAGTAGTAGAGAGTAAAGGAAAGAGTCTGAGTGACTAAGTGTGTCTTTGGGTCGTAGAGTAGGAGAAGGCTCTGCAGCTAAGTGCGTATGGCAGAGTCGAGTCTGTAACCGAAGAAGGGATTAATAAAGAGAAGTTTGATGTCAATTTGTGTATTTGTTCTTGGATTAATGCATGTTTGATATAAATTGCAAATATACTGTTTATTTACTACGCGCACCTGTATGAATGATTTATGTTGTTAAATATAACTTAAAGCACACAAGTAGGCTAAAATACTCAACTAACATTGGAATACTAGTAAGGACTTGGGTAATAACAGTGTTCGGCCCCCAAGTAGGGCTGCGAGAAGGCAACATCTCAGGCTACGAGGTACGAGAAATTGCACATAGCGACATGAGTGCAGGATGGAACCACGGACCACTTGAACCCATCAGACATCTCTAGGGTGTGGAAACCTAGTTCTAGCACCGTCCCATACTACTTTTGGTGAGACCTCAGTTCGCACTCTGTGGACTTTTGCCAAAAGGGCCAGTAGTAGCAGGATTTGTTTGGCTAAATCAACTCTGAACCTGGGTTAGGCCCAAATAAGCCAACAGGAGGGGTTAGGTCCAAGTCCTAGTTCAAGTTTTGGTTTATAAGTTTTTTTTTTATGTATTTTATCATTCTTGGAAGTTTCACTGAGTTTTAGGTAGAGGCCTAAGTCTTGGCCCTGAAAAATGGTTCAAAATTCAGGTTCGCTAGCATAGAATTGACTGGAAAATTCCACAGTCGCTGGACGGTAGGCTTATGGGAGTGATTGGAGACTTATAGTCGCTTGAGTTTCTTGACGAGGGATCTGCTAAGGCTCTATATCAGTGAAAACGAGAGTTATCTCAGCGGTTGGACACTTGGGGGGGTTGGGTTGCTACTAAAGGACTTATAGCACCTGAGGGAAGTCAGTAAAGTCTTAAGTTATCGACTCCATTTCCTTAAGGTCATATAGGAGGTTCCTATCATAGTGACCCTTAGCTCATGTTTAACTTGGGAAAGTGAGTGAAAGCGGGTAAATGTGGGAGGAGGGTGTTATAGGGTGGTATCAGAGGATGGTTTAATTTCTTGGACTAGCTGCACTAGATGCATTGTCATGGTTAAGGTTGTCATGAATGAGGTCATTGCATGTATTTTATGTCGTCAAGATGTTATTGGTATGTTATGACGCTGATGTGTTGGATGAGATGAAGCAAGAGACAGAGATCATCAGAGCGAGGTTGTAGCACTAGACCTCGGGATAAGAGAAGATCGCCATACAAGTTTGTATGTCTGCATGCAGGTATGTTGGTTGATGATTACTATAAGCATTATGGTTATGTACATTCATGTAATTCTATTGTTGTTGTAGTTTCATACATGATAGATGCTAGTTAACCAATGTGGTCATCTACACATGTTAGATTGTCATGAATGGTAGTTACTTGTTCTTATATGCATTGTGGTTATATGCATGATGAGTATGGTTATTGCGTTAAGTTCTTGATGTTATAGGTATCATGCTAATTTGGATTTCTCTGTGTAGATGGTTAGTGTTATGACATTCAGGTATGAGTAGATATATCTGTGATATTGTGTCGTACTAATTTGGACTGACTTGTGCAGATATGATAGCCTCCCCTGAGATACATTGAGGTATGAGTTTGATTATGTTGTCGATTTGGTGTTTGAGTGTTTGATTTTGTTGTCTAGTTGATTTATCTAACATGGTATGTTTACAATTTGTTTTAATGTTTAACTAATTACATGATATGAGTACGTGTCTGTGATTGCTTGAAGGAATGATTTTGTTTTAAAATGGTTGTACTAACCCATTATGTGCTGAGAAAACTGATATGCACTTCAGTGTAAGTAGGTGGTAGTTGTAATATTATGACTATTGATTATGAGTTGATTATGACATGGCTATTAGTCTTGATAAAGGCTTATTTCAAATTAATAGACATGATAGCTTGATATTTGGAACATGTGAATGACATGTGTGAGCAGTTGCAGGGCAACATGTTTGGTATTAACGTGAAAACATAATAGTTGATTTGTTTATATAACTAACAATTGGATGATGTGATAGTACACAATAAGACTCAATTGCAGCAAGGCAAGGTAAAAGAAAGGAATTGGGTGAGAATTCCCCTAGCTATGTTTGGAATCCATAATTCGAAATGAATGAATGCTTTGCATTAATACAAGAATTCTTCGTAACGTAGATTTTATCTCACATTATGTGGATATATGTTATATTTCTAAACATGTATTTGATAGGTATAAAAATTGGTTTTCAATTATGGCTGGATTCTTCAAGGGAATGGAGTCCCTTGAGAGATGATATATGTACAAGTTCAGTTATAGGTCAATGTGTTGGGTACAACAAGGTTAGGTAACCGATATATTGTTATATTTATTTATACATTGACAGTTGTGTGTTTATGGTAGTATGATGTAGGGGATTGTATGACAAAAGAGACTTCCATGAAATCTTAAAGAAGGCCCTGGTTGAGCTTTCCCTTGGAAGCATTGGGAACCCATGGGGATTGAGTCACGGTGTTTCCTGGGATTTTTGTGCTTTCTATATTTTGTGATTTGTTTGTGACTAATTTGAAATTTCGTTTATGTCTCATGCATGGCCATGCCACTTTACTTGTGGTGTCATATTTTTATTGGTTTTCATGGTTTTCTTATTTTCTATTTCTTGTTCTTTCCTTTTGTGCTTTGAGATTTTTGGAAATTAGTTGGGAAAGTGGAAATTTAATGGAGCTGAAAAGGGTTGAATGAAATTCAATAGGTAATGTAAGAATTGGATGAAGCTCGGTGCATGTATAAGGGAGATTGAAGGAAAGAATATGATAGTCAGTTGGATTGGTTGGGTCCATTGGGGTAAATGGATGGTGGTAGGATAGTCATGAGAAAAGTAATAAGAAAGATGAATTAAATGGATTTGAGGTGTCAGGTGCCTTGACTATGTTGGGAACTATTTTTTTCAATGTTATGCATGTTGTGCATGGATAAAGGGAGTTCTCTTAACCTTGACCTTATGATATCCAGTAATTATGTTGTGATCATGATTATGATCATGTATATATATGTGTATGTATGCCGCTTTTTGATGGGATCATGATTGTTTTATGTTAATATTTACATATATGTGTGTATATATATATGTATGTATGTCATTGTCTTACAGGGTTGTCAAGGATCATTCTTGTGGAGAAATGATTGCTTATGCCGGTGAATGGCATGAAGAGGTCCCTGGTTTCATGAGGAATCAAGTGGCCGAGTATCCCTAACAAATTTATGAGGTTAGTGTCATGTGGATATGATTTAATATTATGTGAATGTACTATGTTTATGTTTATTCTATGACAGGTAACGCTGAAAGATACAACAGTGGAATGAAATCAGTGTGATATCTAACATGTTGGGACAAGCATGGATAGTGGAAAGGACACTAGAAGTAAGGTTTCCTAGTAGAGATGGTGTGGTTTTAGATGTGCAATACTACTGTTATGTATCTGTTGTACATGATGTACCTATGGTGTTGTGTGCATATTGAATATGTAGTACTGTGTACATATAGTGTTGTGTGCATGTTGCATATATGGTACTTTGTACATATAGTGTTGTGTATGTGTTGTATATGTGGTGCTACGTACATATCATGTTGTGTACATGTTGTATATGCGGTGTTATATACATATGGTGTTGTATACGTATTGTATATGTAGTGTTATGTACATATGGTGTTGTGTACATGTTGTATATGTGGCGTTGTGTACATATGGTGGCGTGGACATGTGGATATTCGGTTTCATGCATATATGGTGTTGTGTGCATGTTGTACATGTGGAATTGTGTGCATGTGGTGTTGTGTACACATTGGACATGAGGTGTTGTGTACACGTTGTACAGGTGGCATTGTGTACATGTGGTATTGTGTACACGTCGTACATGTTGTGTTGTATATATTGGTATCGTGTTATGAGTATTGTGTAGTCGTTGTATCGTGAAACGTGTATTAGTGGTATTGTATGGTATGTACGTATATGTATTGTGTTATACACCAGGTGTAGGTGTATGTGTGGCATTGTACACATGGTGTAGGTGTATGTGTTGTGTTATACACCAGGTGTAGGTGTATGTGTCATGTTATACACCAGGTGTAGGTGTATGTGTCATGTTGTACACCAGGTATTGGTGTATGTGTTGTGTTGTACATTGTGTATGTGTAGGTGTTATATAGTGTGATGAGACAAACGTGTATGGGACTCTCTGGGCCCTTGTTGTTGCTATTAAGGGTTGAGGTGATATAGTCTCCGGATGCCCTTTCTGATTGATATTGAGGGTTGAGGTTGTTTAGTCTTAGGATACCCTTGTTGCTATTGAGGGTTTAGGAGGTTTAGTCTCAGGATACCCTTATTGTTGATATTGAGGGAGGAGGTGGTTTACTTTATGGATTCCATTATTTCTTAAAGAACTATTTGAAAGATAAGTATTGGTATTTTTTTATTTTTTATTTTATTTTATTTTTTATATTTATTTATTTATTTTATTTTATTTTGTTTTTATTTATTTATTTATTTTTTATTTTTATTTTATTTTTTATTTTTTTTATTTATTTATTTTATTTTATTTTTATTTTTTTATTTTATTTATTTATTTATTTTATTTTATTTTATTTTATTTATTTATTATTATTATTCTTTTTTTTTTTTTTTCAGTTTTAATTATGCATGTGATCTATGATTATGATTATGATGGTCGTGGGTTGAGCTAACTAGATGTGATATGTTTATACATGGCGATTTTATCAAAGAGATAGTTTGGCTTGTTGTGATAGGAAGTAAACCAAATTGCAAGTGTACCTTATTGACGGGCCGCAAATGAGGTATGATTTGAATTTTTTTCAATTCACTTTTAGTCTAATGGAAATTATGTGCTTGGTACAAGAAAGCATGGAAATGCCCAGGTTGGGTGGTTGAAACTGACTGCAAGAATGACCAGCAATGGCACAAGGAAGTGGAACCTATAGAAATATGTTGGTAAAGCATTCGAGAGTAGGGCCATTGTGGGACACCAGTACCCAATAGTGTCCATTTATTTCCATGAGTATGCTATGAATGGTATGATGGTTTTGTGGTAGGGACATGCCTTTGTTTTTGGACCTTTCAATGTGAGGAAACCTTGCCAAGGGATGGATTGCCCGAGAGATGCGATGTCGCAGAACTTGGAAGGTGAGTGACCGCATGGAAGGGGGTGACCGAATTTCCTAAGGGACTTTGTAGCAGAGAAGGGAAGGTTACGGAATGGATTTGTTTTGGCCATTATCATTTCCAGGTGGAATGAGATGCACGTTGGAGGTGTGCCCTAGAACAGTGAGTCGATAACTGTTCATAGAGAGAACATGTAGCACAACGATCGTAGCATTGGACATTAGATGCACGTTTGACTTTGGCAGTGGATTCTAGACTTCCTAGGAAGGAGGTGAATCTCTGTATTACTTTGAGGGAGGAGGTGTGAGCCTCTGGATTCCCTTGTTGTTCATGCGGGAATTGTATCCTTGACTTTGTTGGTTGAGAAAATGTGCAAATGTGCATATGTCTATATTATTGTAAATATTGTATCAAGTTGGATTTATAGAGCTCCATGAATAGTATGGTTATTTGATGGTTGAAGCAAATGTGCACAAGCATATGTTTTTGTTATTATAAATACCGTAATGAGATGGGTTATAAAGCTCCAATACACGGTATGATTGTCATGTTTTCAAGACACTGATTCATTGTAAATATTGCAATGAGCTATGGTATAAAGCTCCATAGGTAGTATGTTTTGGTTTTTAGCGATATTGCTGGTTGTAGGTGTAATAGAAAACTGAGGATGGTGGTCCCCTAAGGGGGAGGGCTCTGTAACAAGCCCATGTTAAAATTTTATGTAATAAAGTTAATAAAGGAAAAATAAGACCAAGATCACGGGACATGTATTCCAAGCTTAATGGTGGGCAAAAAATCCTAGTGTGGGTGTTCATTTGGTTATTATGGCTAAGGGAAATTGGAAAAGGCAACGGAAAGGGCTTTGAAGACGAAAAGAGGCTTTAATTGGCACTTTATTTATGAAAATAAAGGAAATTAGGAAAAAGGGAGGTGAAAAGTCATAGGTTGCATGTGAGGAGGAAATTGAAGAAAATAGAGGCCTCAATAATAAAAAGGCTTCTAAGGATTAGGTCACAATTTTTTGTCAGTTTAGTTTTGGAATTAGTGTCAGAGAGGAGAAGAGCACCAAGAGGAGAAGGAAAGTAAGCAAGAAAAGAAAGGACAAGGAAGGAAATGAAGCAAGGATCAAGCAAGTAAAAGTTGGATGAGGCAGCTTGAACAAGAATACTTGTAGGTAATAGCTTTCATGTATGATTTCCTAGCTAGTTTTTGCATGCATGGTATATGCATGTGTGTATTTTGGTTTCTTTTTTATCAGTGGCATGGATTTTTTTGGGTTTCGATAGTGGTTTAAACCTTGCATTTCCATTTACATATAGTCATGGTGTGATGGGATTCTTTCTCGGTTGAGTTTTGGATTTCCATAACGTTTTGGATCCATGTGAGGCGGTCTCAAGAAAATCTTGAGGGTTGGGGGTGGAGATGGTTTTCTCTGGGAAGCCCTCAGCAGGTGGGTGTAGATAGGAAAATTCCTCAAGGGATGGTGAAGGAATTATGAGGCATCCAAGGTAGGTTTGGTTTTGTGATCTCAGGACTAGTTTAGGTGAGATCACAGTATGGTGAGGGTGGAGGTGGTTTAACCTCTGGATTCCCTTAGTTGTTTATGGATGGTTTTATCCCATGAGATTCCACATTAATGCTTGGAATATGGAATGAGGGTGATTGGTTGAAAGAAGAACTTGGTTCAGACCAATATATGGTCAGATGGTATGTGGAATTCCCTGACTTGGTTGGCTTTTGCATATGGTTAATAAGAGCTAAGTTCCTCTCTTTTTTTTATGAGTAAATGTACTTGTTATGATGTGGATTTAATGGATATTCTATACTTGTTATTTATCTGGTTATATGCTTGTTATAAGCATGGTTAATTGATAGTTATAAGTATGGCTCTTGTCACATTTCCATTAATGAATGTTTGGTTAATGAATGCATGACCTAATTGGTGTTATGAAAGCTATTGTGAGAAGGTATTGCTCCTTCTTGTTTACTGCCATATAAGTTTCCAAATATTTATGTTCAGTTACGCATTCTTGACCTGTAGGTTGCATGCTTACCATGTGTTTGACGAAATGTCAGTCTCGGTTGGGAGGGGTCAGGTCAAGTCCCCGTTCAAGTTTTTGTTTATAAGATTTGTTTCTATGTCATTATAATTTTTGGAAGTTTCACTGACTTCTAGGCTTAGGCCTGAGTCCTGGCCTTGAAAAGTGGCTCAAAATTTAGGGTCATTGTTCTAGAACTGACTAGAAAAGCCCACAGTTACTAGCAAGCAGGCCTATGAGAGCAACTGGAGGTTTACAGTCACTTGCATGCCTTGGTGAGGGATCGAATGAGGCTCTAAGTTAGTGAAAAAGATATTTATGTGAGCTGTTGGACACCTATGAGGTTGGGTTTCTCCTAGAGGTAATGTAGCACCCAAGCGAAGTCACTAAAGTATTAAGTTGTCGACTCCATTTCTTTAAGGTCATATAGGAGGTTGAGTCTTATCATAATGACTCTCAACTCATGTTTAGCATGGGAAAGCCGGTGAAAGCAAGTAAATGTGGGAGGAGGAATTTACAAAAGTCAGCTTGGACTTGCACATAGCCCCAACAACTAATGAAAACAATATTGTGCAATTATTGCAAGCACAAATATCTCATCATTTATGTAAATTATCACAAGCACAATCATGCATTGTCAAAGTCACTCAAGACTTGGACTTAGTCCCAACCATTAATGCTAGAAATTTTATACAATTATCAAAATCATCAACATTAGCTACTGAAGTCACCTAGGATTGGCACATAGCACCAAAAACAAATACAAGTACTCATGAAGAACTATCATAAGAAATAAATGACAAGCATTAGGGTACAAATATTACAAGTACAAACATATCTAGCTCTTGTGTACAATGATCACAAGCACAAACATGACCTATCAAATCCATCAAAGGCTTGTACCTACCCCCAATTGCTAATGCTTGAATTGATGTGCAACTATCACAAGCACACATATACATTTCCAAAGTCACCAAAGACTTGCACATAGCCCTAGTGACTAATGCAAGTATTAGTGTAGAATTGTCACAAGTACAAATATGTGTAAGTATTGGAGTGCAAATATCCCTGACGACTAATACTAGTATTGATGTCCAATTATCACAATTACAAACAAATGTTATAAAAATTGTTAAAGACTTACACATGACACCAACCATTAATACAAGCACTAAAGATAAACTATAACAAGCACACAAGTCTAAAGATCAAGTTACAACTATCACAAACACAACAAATAAAATAACTAATAAAAATGTAATATAATTCAAAACAATTAAAAAAATTAAAGTTAAATATTTAAAAAAAAATTTATTTCCAAAATTAATTTTATATATATATATATAATTTTTTTGATTTAAGGAAAAAATGGAATTCTCTTCTTTAATTTTTTTTAAAATAGTAAGAAAATCAATAATAATTATTTTGTTAAATGAATAATGATAGTTATCACTTACTACATACCATTCCCCTAAAATGCAAGATGATTCATTATTTTTATTAGAAAACTATTTAAAATTAATCATTAATAATCCATAAAGAAAATGCCAAATATCATTGTGTCTTGAGCCCTTACTTTATATTAGAAAATTAACTTTTAATTTAATATATAATTACAAATAATTAACAATATAATATTAAAATATATAAAAATATTATTAAAAAATCAATAATCATGAACTATCAAATATTTATAATAATAATATAATATGAAAGTCTCTTTCATCTTAATTATGTAAATCCTTATATAGTTTTATTTTCTAATAAATAAATTACCAAATACTTATAATAATCACATATTATCTTAATTGTGTAATCTTTGCATTGTATTGTTTTCTAATAAGTAAATTACCAAATACTTATAATAATAACAAAAATATGGAGTTGTGGGTTTCATTTATCTTAATTGTGTCAATATTTACCTTGCATTTTTTTTTTAATGGGTACATCTTATCATTGAATTGGCTCACTTCAACTTATTTAAAAAAAAGATTATTGTTACTCTTCAATTAAAAAAAAAAAAAGATATATCATTTTTTATTTTTTATGGACCTTATAAGGTATGTTTTATTACATAATTTATTTTTCAATTTTGGTTCACTATAAGGTTCATAGCTTATCTTGACAAGGGATTCAATGAGTCCTTTTAACACATGTATATACACAAGTTAAAGAGAAAACTCATCTATTAACATACATGTATATACACAAGTTAAAGAGAAAACTCATTTATTAACATACATGTATACTACAGTCAAAATGTATGCATCAATATAAGCTTCAACATGGAACCAGAAAAACAAACCCATTGAAGTATGTGCAATGGTAGTACATTGTTCATCAAAGTAAATGTAACATTAAATGTTCCAATTTATTGTACATATGGGTTTTCCTTGGTATACCCATAATAGAACAATCGTGTCTCCATTCAAGGTTACCTAAGGGAAAACACTAAGGTCGCCTATTTGCCCCTGAAAAGTCATGGCATGTTTGACCCGCAAACCAGAAGACGAAGTCAAGTTCCTATTCCAAAAACTATAAACAGAAGATGAAATCAAGGTCTTGTGCCGGAATCTCGAAAGAAAGATAACATGAACAAGGGCCAAAGAGCTTAAATAACACGTATAGTAAAATG
The DNA here is from genome assembly GCA_031772625.1 of Pinus tabuliformis. Classification (NCBI taxonomy): domain Eukaryota; kingdom Viridiplantae; phylum Streptophyta; class Pinopsida; order Pinales; family Pinaceae; genus Pinus; species Pinus tabuliformis. Next base: position 2,102,815,641 of record CM062816.1, read on the forward strand.
ATGAAAAAACCCATCCGATATGATGCAAGAGCATTAGAGCTTCCAAGCCATTAAGTCTTTGATGTGAAAAAAAACTAAAAATGGGCTCTTGATTTTTTAGAAGAATCTATATTCTTCCATGTAAATAAATTGTAATTTCCAAGTTAGTATATTTGATGAGTTTTAGAACTAATGAGTCACAGTTTTAGAAAAGTTATGGGTAGGTGATATTTTTTCCATAAGGAAAAGGTTATTTTCCCTTGAAAAGCGCAAGGGATTATAGGTATAGGTTGGGTTATTTTAGGGTTTAGGAAAATATTATTTCTGGAGTTATTTGTGGGTGATTTAAGGAGTTCTTTTAGAATTTAGAAAATCTATTACATTTCTTAATTAGGCATGTTTGCGATTTAAATCACAAACATAGAGCTCTCTAAATGATAATAAACATGACAAGGAATTTAAGCCATCAATACAGAGCTCGTTGCTACAACGAGTTGTGTAGCTCTAATGTGGCAGTGATGCTAAGATCACCATCTAGGAAAAATGAAAGCCTAAGGCAAACTATGTAAACTCCATGGTTTTTTTTGTAAATTTTTTGTATCGACATGAATAATACAAAATCATGGATCATAGATGTCAATGATATGCAGTGACATAATAAATTATAGTTTTATTTATATATTGATGATGATGATGATTAATGTCCATTGAGACCAATATGGTCTATCCAACCTTAAGAAAGAAAAATATTAATTGAGACACTTTAATATTTTATTTATAATCAAAATGAAAGAAGAGAAGCGTTCCGAGATCACTATAGTTTTCCGAACATAACAAGTCAAGAAGTTTGGTAGTGTGACAAATATTTTGGAAATTAGAATAAATGTGAGTAAGAGTTGGGATATCCAAGAGAAATTGTTATTCATCTTCAACCTTCCTAGTATGGCAAAGGTGTCAGACTCTTTTGTCCCAAGGTGTTTTGGGAATTGACAAATGCCCGATTTCACTCCTAAGCTTATGAGAATTAGTTCTTATCTTATGTCTATTCTCTTCTTCATATTGTTCAGACATAAATATAATTTTGGTTAGCAAGATTGGGGTTGATCACCTCCTTATAATACCTTAGCTTCTCTTTTCCTTAAAAAACACTTTCTCTTAAAATATTTTGTATATATGAAAATTAGATTTTATTTTTAAAAGATTTATCATGGTATAAAGATTTTTAAGCTTCTAATTTAACAAAATTATATTGATTTTGAACACTTTTTTTTAATGATTTTTGAACACTCACAAAAAGAAATCTTATTTGATAAGGTTGAATAGACAATTTGATCTCAATGGACAATAATCATTGACCTAATGGTTAAGAACATGTATTTCTTTGTAAAAAATCACAAATCCAAATCATAAAACAAAAAAAAATTACCTACACTTCTTCATGCCAGCTTACTGACATCCCTTCATATCTCCCATGTGAACCTATGGTTATGCCCACAATCATCTATCAGGAGCGTTATTGATGCACTATTGCTTTAAAAACCCGGCTATACAACTTTATCGGAATACAAAGGAATACACGGGAAACCTGCTCCAAACACATAAGCCAAACTTCAAGTACATTCCACCAGCATATACAAAACTCTCGATTCTGTGTATTTCAAACGCTTTCTACAACAATTAAATCTCCAATGTTGATCCCTTTCTGATCCAATGGTTTACACTTCACCCGATCTGAGCAAATAGTTCGCTCGATCTCAACCGTTCAATCAACCCTGCTTGATCTGACGGTTGATATTGATATCGGGTGGATAACTTGTGAGATGGTTAACCCCGATAAAGCGGTTTTCTCTCTCTCCTCTGTTGCTACGTATCGATTGATGAATGGTATCAGGTGACCAGCCCTAAATACCACTTACCACTTTAGTGCCACCGAATATTCCGCTTATTGTTTATGGAAACTACCTTCCGCCGATTAATGCCCACGCTTCTTTGTCGTGCGATGACAGTAGATCTCCTTCGATCATCGATCACAACACTCTTGCAACCGTTGACTTACGAGGTATTAAACGATAAAACATGCGGTCTGTGCTTAAATCTAAGTCATCCATCCTCTGTTTCCAACAATGCGATCTAATCCTCACCATCCGTTTGCCTTCACTGTTTCTTTATCATCCTTTAGGAATTTGAAAGAAAAAAGCCTACGTTCTCCGCTACAGAAGATATTCTCAGTCTTCTTCTAGCTATTGTAAAACTCAATTGCACTCGCTCTCGACTGATCCCTTCGTTCATTCAATAAGGAATCTCGATTTCTACTTGCCTAAACACAAGGTTTATTAAACAATTAACTACTAATCCCATAAAGGAAAATTCCATCATACATTCATGATTTTCAATGCAGAATTCACAGTATTTCTTAGGTTCTGAGTCAATACACCATAGGGTTATTGAAACACATACAGATACAAATTCTCACACATAATACACACTATTTGATATTATAATAGTTACAAGGAAACAACCACATTCAACTGTTCCAGTTCTCCTTTCACTCATCTATCCTATCTTTCCATTTGAATCTAACCCTCTGAATTATACAAAAAACTATATTTTATACAAAAGTGGATTCATGAAACAATTTTGGTTCAGATCCAGAAATCTCTCACTCTCTCCTAGAGAATCTCTTCAACTCCACTCTTTTCTAAACAAATGCGAAATCAAGCTTTCAAATCCCTCATATCCTATTCAAACCAAATAAATCTAACTATTTGGCCTGATCTCCACACAGGGAGGATCAATCAGCCACTATGCTCTTTTTCTCATATTTTACAATAAATAAACACTCCCACACATTTAAATAAGAAAATTAACCAATCTCTTGTCTTCGAACCCTTTGTTAGTCACAACATGTGATCATTCCATCACATTGCTAACTAGGCCTGAATGCTCCTGCATCACTTCTATAAACTTTAAAAATTTAGTAATCAAATAAAAGTCTCATACACCAATTTAATATAATATATTAATGAATTCTTCACCAAATTAAATAAATAACATAATCTGTACACAAACCAGATTTAACTAAAACCATCTAAAATATTCTTCACCAAACTAATATGAAACTTTTCTTTCTAATGAAAATAAATAACATAAACTAGAGACAAGGCACATTTAATTAAAAACAACAAAAGGATGGAGTGTACACATCGTCACACCACATTTAGTTAAAACCGAAAAAAGATGAACTGAACTAAAACCAACCAAAATATTCTTCACCAAACTAATATGAAACTTTTCTTTCTAATGAAAATAAATAACATAAACTAGACACAAGGCACATTTAATTAAAAACAACAAAAGGATGGAGTGTACACATCGTCACACCACATTTAGTTAAAACCGAAAAAAGATGAACTGCGCACAACATCCGTTGTTTCAATTGATATCGATCAAGGTTGTCCATTAAACCCTAACTTAAGGAAAGGTTAGATTTTCTCCATAGATATTGTTCCACAAGTTTTTCCCATTTAAAGAGGCAAAGGGAAGGATGGCAACCTTGCTTCACTCTTCAATAAAACTCAACTAGAAATTTGCGAAACGGCCGTCACATTCACGTCAGATGAGGGAAAGAAAGATATGAAGAAATATGATGACGGGGATGGCATCTCTCTTCGCACCTGAAAGCAATCAATTTGATGGCAGACTAAGGGAAAAAGCGTGTTTCCCAAAGTCAACAAATGATAACAGATCACACCTAGAATTCATCATAATACTATCCACCAAAAAGACAAAACAAAAAGAAATCATCTCACTCGCTTCCCCATCGATTGTTATCCATTTAGTTCGAGTGGAGGGATCAGATAATCTAAGGGCCGGATTTCATTCTGTACTGATCATGGTAATGGTAATGGCAAGATCGCCTTTATGTCAAATTGAACATTTGTTCTGGCTCCGGTTTCTGACATAACCTTTCCCTCCCCATACCCCAGCTTGCCTCCACTTCCACCAGATTCGACCATGGGTGCGTTCTTGTACCCACTAGTAGCTACGATGACACGATATAATTATGCTTCCTCTTTTCTTCTGTGTCAGTTCTGACTGACCCCCTGTAACCTACTTCAGGCAGGCATTTCTGGGCATTCCCCGATCCCTTACAGTTACCCCCACAACTATTGAAGCGTTTCTCCATGATTAAATATTATATGCAGAAGTTTCAAGGGCCATAAGAAATGGTACGCAATCACCACGATCTTGTGACCTAATCCAGTCTACCTCCAAGAGCAGGATCCAGAGATTACACGGTAGGAGGAATTCTTCTGTATTCACTTCATAATTTACAGTTAACTTCAATATGATGCCCTCTAGAGAGACTCGCGGTCATGGAGTTATGGATGAGGCAAACCCAAACCCTCTGAGGACAGCTGCTTTGACTACGTTCATGGAGCAGCAGCCCATGAGGGTGTTCCAGCAATTGCAACTCAATACTTTTCCCAGCTATCAATTACCCTCCAATGAAGTACTCCCCACAATGGCCCAACTTGAACCACCACGTGGTTTTATCTCTCGGGCTGATCATCATCTCAATCATTCTGTTAGCGGTTGCTTTAATGACAAAGATGATCAGTTCCTCATGGACGAGGGAAGTCATCTGGAAGCTGGAGGTGGTTATAGTCATGATGATGTTCAATACGCATCGTTGCCTGAGTGTGGATTGATCAGCTCTTCGTCTATCCAGAATAGTAATTACACCCATGACAACTTCGCCGGATGCACCCATCAATCGGCATCGAACACTGGAAACATTAGTCCTGCAGCCAGGCAATGTTTTGATTTTGATCTCATCTTTTTTTAATTCCTCTCTGCTCTTAGTAGAAGAGCAGATCTTGGTGCATATAGATCTATATTGGGCTTAGTAGATCTGGGTGAATATAGATTTAGGTTGATTATAGAGTTGTTCGTTGTTTATGTATTAGTTATTATTATGAAGAAAACCTTAAATCTGAAATTAAGATAGATTTATACAGGTCATGTAACTAGACAACTTTATAGATGTTGAGAATATGGTTTAACATCCTATAGATGTTAGGAATATGGTTTATACTACATCTAAGTTTAACATGGATTTGTCTATATATTCTGTGTGGAGGTTAGGATGCTAATTAATTACGGTTGAGTTGCAGGTGGGAAGGATCTAGTAGCTGGCCGTCTGAGAAAGTGAAGGTCAAGGTGAAGAGAAAACTGAGGGAGCCAAGGTTCTGCTTCCAGACTAGAAGCGATGTGGATGTTTTAGACGACGGATACAAGTGGAGAAAATATGGACAGAAAGTGGTGAAGAACAGCCTCCATCCCAGGTACATGAACAAGTATTCTTAGCAAACTTATATTGAATCACTCGTTCAATTCCATGCTGAATTAGTGTGTTCATTTTCTTTTTCTTTTTTTCACCAGTATTCGTACTGTACTTATATTGATTCAGTCATTGTCCTTCTCTTAAACGCTCTGTGATTCTTACTGTACTTATATTGATTTAGTCATTCTCTTTCTCTTCTGCGCCTTGTAGGGTTCGTTTTATAGGTTATAAAGCCTTTGGAATTGGAGTCTACTGTAATTACGTCTTTTAGGGTGCAATCTACTAATTGTGTTTTTTCTTTACTAAATATACAACAGAACATAATGTTTCTATAATTAGGTGAAAACAAAGAGAGTCGAACATAATGAAACGGATGAATATACCTGCAAAGATTCATCGTTGCAGAGATTCGGTCAGCACAATCAGCCATACATGAAATATGTTTCATTAGTAATAATTTGTACTCTTTTACAAACCACTAAGCGCTACTTAAGATTAAATATACAGGGTGATCCAAATATAAATTCTACAATTTGTTTTATATATTAAAATTATTTAAATAAATTCATCTGGTGGTTGGGAGAGACTGTCACAGTATCGACTTCATTTATTTTTGCATGAAATAAAAATAAAATATATATATATATATATAAATATATATAATATATATATATAAATATAAATATAAATGGATATATAATTAATTTATTTTAAATATCTTACCTACATTATCAACCAACAAACAAGTCATCTAACAAAAACTAAATATTGAAATGAACAACAACCAAGTGATCTAACAAAACTAGTAAATCTAGTAACAGGAAGGATTCAATTGTTCTTAAATTTTTATGTTTTGTATTTTTTTTTCCTTATTAACAATAAGGATGAAAAAGAAATTTAATATTTATATATTAAAACTATTTTACAAACAAATAAATATAAAATGCTAAGTTATTTTGTTTTTTTTTAAAATATATTTAAGATTAAAATTTTTATGGAATTATATTATTTTATATTACATTAAAATAAATCAAATAAATATAAAATGCTAAGTTATTTTGTTTTTCTTAAATATATTTAAGATTAAAATTTTTATGGAATTATATTATTTATATTACATTAAAAATAAATCCATATTATATAGAATAAATATATTATATATAAATTAGTTTAAATTTAATTTAATTAAAAAATATTAGAAAAGTTAAATTAAAATCTAGAAACTTATAAATGGCTAATTAACTTAATAATTTATTTTCTTATAAATATAAATTAAAAAACAAAATATAATTTAAAAAACAAAAAACAATTTTTTTTTTTAATAGTTAACCTAAATTAAAATGAATTTCATATATATTCCTTTAATCTAAAAAAATATATTACTTATATGTTTATCAATGCAAAGATGCAATAAAATATGAAATCCAACCTCTAGACAAATTAATCTAAAATCTATAAAAAATCTACAAGGGCTAGGCTAAAGATTTTCTATTGCATTCATATGGCTAAGAATTGAAAAATTGCAATAAAATATGATATCAAACTTCTATTCAAATTAATCTAAAATCTACAAGGGGTAGAGTAAAGATTTCCGGTTGCAGTCATATGGTTAAGAGTTGAAAAATTGCAATATTCTATATGGTATACATCTCATTCATATATATAAATATATATAGTAGTCTTCATGCTCGAGTATGGCTCCTCACACAGGGAACGTGCGAACATGAACTATTAAATCAACCTTTCCATTAAAGTTGTTTTATGTTATTATTGTTTAATTTATATTTGAATTTTTTCATTTAATATTGTATTTATAGTTGTTTGGTCATTAGAAATATGTTTAGTTTATTTTGTTAATATATTCTTTTGTATATTTAAAATGTTGTTCACAATGTTGGCTAATCATCGTTGATCGTGATCAACTCTCTCATTATTACTTTTAGTGAGAAATAATGTGTTATTATTTTGTTCTTTATTGTGTGAGATGTTCTTGTATGTTTTTCCTTATACCGTCAACATTATTCTTATTTCTTATGACAGTACATGATTATATGAATGGTGTGAGATGTTCTTATATGTTTTTCCTTATACCATTAACATTTATTCTCATTTCTCATGAGGACACGATTATATGAATGTGAGGACACGATTATATGAATTATTTCATTGTTAGAGTACAATTATAAAAGATTTTCCTTATACCATTAATATTTATTCTTATTTCTTATGAGGACATGATTATATGAATTGTTTTACTGTAACAGTAGAATTATAAAAGATTTTATATTCGTTAATAATGAAATAGAGTAAAACTATGAAATATTAAACTCAATATATATTATTTATTTTATAAATAATTTCAATATATATAGAAATGTTAAACATTGGTTAATTAAATTAATATTTTTTATAAATGTATTTAATTTAAAAAAGAATATTTTTAGTATTATATAAGTGAAAAGATAATTTTCAATATTTTATATTTAAATTAATACAAATTTTGAAAAGAAGTAGAGTTGAATATTATCTTTCTACATTAATCCATGATTAAAGAAAGTGAAGAAACTTACCATATAATAGTTGCAAACAAATGCAATGAACAAAAAAACCATTAAAACTACATGATTTCTTGACTCGAGAGTAAAATGAGAAAAAACACTCAAAGTACAAACATATACTTTATTAAATTGATCTCCTCACCAAACCTTCCTTTCCAATTGAATTACACTGCTATTTATTTTGGAGGAAGAAATCTCTCTAATTTCTCAAGAGAAATTTCTTCACGGATATTTAGAGGAAGTTGATAGTAATCGTCTCAATTTTAGGAATCTTTCTTAACTACTTGATCTCTAACAAATTCTAGAGTTATTCATAAAATCCAGAATTTTCTAGATTCTCCAAATTAAATAAATACATAATTTTAAAACATGAGATGCTCTTGCATCATACTACCGGGGAGGAAAAGATAAATTCATATGCTTTTCTTCTAGAGTTCCTCAATATTGTACCATATTTTGAAATCTCTGTTTTGTAATCCAAGTAGCATCTTCGACTCGCTGATTATTCCATTTAACCAAGTATTGAAAATACTCTTTATTTATGGTCTTTTTAGCCACCGTTTTGTCCATAATTGATTCAATCTGCTTTGCTGGTGTTGAAGGTAGTTGTTTCTCCCACTGAACTTTATCACTGACATGTGCATCGATAGGATCATTCATTGGTTCCTTCAAGGGGTATAGATATCACACATTAAATATTGTTGAAATGTTGAAGCCTTTGGGTAGTTCTATTTCATAAGCATTCGAGGAAAATTTCCTCGAAATTTTTCATGGTTCGATCTTTTTCAATTTTAACTTATTATATTCCCCTTTGGAATTATTTATTTTCGAAGATGTGCCATAACCAAATCTCCAACATCAAAATCCATTTGTCTTCTTTTGGAATCTACTCTTAGTTTATACTTGTTGCTGCTTTCTTGTAATTGTTACTTGACTTTGTTATGTATTTCCTACGTACTAGCTGCAAAATCTTCTGCACTTCTAAATTTTTGTTTTCCAAGGTTCCTTCACTCATAAATTCCTCTTGGATGCATCCCATAAACAATTTGGAATGGAATTAATCATGTGCTTCTATTAGGTGAGTAATTATATGAAAATTCTACCTAAGAAAGTACCTGATCCCATTGTTTGGGATGTTCACTTGCTAAACTTCTCATGATATTTCCAAGATTTCTATTTACCACAATTTTTCTAACCATAGTCTGGGAATGCTATGCTGAACTAAGACTAAGATTGGTTCCTAACCTTTTCCATAGAGTTTTCCAAAAATTACTCTAAAAGAATACTTGTAGGTAATCCATGCAATCTAACAATTTCTTTGAAGAACAAGTTTGCTATGTTAGATGCATCATTTGTCTTTTTACAGGCTATAAAGTGTGTCATTTTTTCGAATTTGTCAACAAAAACAAATATTGAGTCACTTCCTCTTTGTGTTTTGAGCAATCCTAGTACAAAATCCATGCTTATAGAATCCCATGGTTGATTTGGTATTGGTAAGGGTTGATATAGTCCAGTGTTCTGACTTCTTCTTTTTGCATATTGACATATCCTACATCTTTCAACAAATCTTCTAACATATGCTTGCATGCAAGGCCAATAATAAAATTCCTACTAATTTTGTTAATTTTAGGTTATAATTTATTTTTTAATATATATTTATAATTGTAAGTGGATAAAAAGGGTCCATTTACTTTAATAAGAATTTAACTAACCAGGGTAACTTATTTAATTAATATACCCCTAATCCTGTCCTAATTAACCAGTCAAATCTAGTCGTTGTCAATATAGTCGTTACCTGGTCAAGGAATATAGCCGTTGGAGGTTCTACTCTATCTATTTAACATGAAAAGCATGATTTGTTCTTTCAACTTGTCCTGACAATGAACCGAACCACACTGGTTGGTTCGAAACGCGTCGACAAATGAAATATCTTGTGATTTATGCCGAAAAATCTCTCATAAACTTAATATGGATCACAGAAGCCTCAATTCAACAATAAAATTCTTGTAACTGTGCTAGAGTTTTATCTTGCCCAATGATTTGCTAAACCTCCACTATGTTTTTCTTTTAACAAATTTTCCGTCATCGAACATCTTGGAATGCATAGTTGTCTTCCTTTTAACAGAAGTCTCTCATGTATCATGTTATCTAACCATGGATTTCTATCTCTACTTACAGGATTTTCACAAGCTGCATAATCTTTTCTGAAATTTGAATCATCTTTATACATATCTTTTAATTCATCAAATCCTAAGACATTCACTTGAGATTCTTGCAAAAATAAATTGATCATGCTTAATGCATCTACTACTTTATTTGATTGCCCACTTTTATGCTTGATGGAAAATGTAAAATTTTGTAGAAATTCAATCCATTTAATGCGTCCTTGACTCAATTTTGTCTGATTGTTGATATATTGTAAGAAAGATTATCTATGTAGAGGATGAACTCTTTTGGCATAAGATAATGTCTCCATTTTTTTAAAGTTTGTATGAGGGCATAAAATTTTTATCATAAGAAGAGTATTTTGGTTTGGATTCATTGAGTTTTTCACTGTACTAGGCGACTGGTCTTCCCTCTTAACTTAAAACAACTCCTATTGGAGTTCCACTAGCATCGGTCTCAGCTTGGAACAACTTATTGAAATATAGCAATTCTAAAATAGGTTGCTTTGTAATATTTTTCTTTAATAATTTGAATCTTTTATTAGTTGCTTTTGTCCAATGGAATGGTTGATTTCTTTCTTTAATAGTTTCTACAATTGGAGCACATCTTAAATGAAAACTTATTACCTCTGAAATGCTTCTTGGAGTTGGCCAATTTATTTTGGCCTTTACATTCTCCTGATCCATGTTTAAGCCTTCCTTTGAAATCACAAAACCCAAGTACAATAATTATGTTTTCATGAAACTACACTTCTTTAAACTGATTAAAAATTTCTCTTGTTGTAACTTCTTCAAAACCATCTTCAGATGTCTTAGGTGCTCTTCGTTTGATTAACTATAAATTAAGATATCATCAAGAATAAGTATAACAAATTTTCCAATGAATTCTTTTAAGACTTCATTCATTAGCCTCATAAAGGTATTGGGAGCATTGGTAAGTTTGAAGGGCATTACCAACCATTCATATAAGCCATTATTAGTTTTGAATGTTGTTTTCCATTTGTCACCTTCTCTGATTCTGATTTGATGATATCCACTTTTAAAATCTCATTTAGAAAAATATCCAGCACCACTTGGACAATCTATAAGATCATCAATACCAGGTAATGGAAACCTGTACCTACTTATGATTTTGTTGATTGCTCGAGAATGTGTACACGTTCTCCATCCACCATCATTTTTTGGAGTTAACACTATTGGAACAACACACAGACTTAAGCTTCCTCGGATGAGACCCTTATCCAACAATTCCTACACTTGACTTTTAATCTCTTCATTCTCCTTTAGAGTCATTCTGTAGGCTTCTTTGTTTGGAAGGCTGGCACCTGGAATGACTTCAATATTATGGTTGATACGTCTAATGGGAGGAAACTTATCAGGAAAGTGATCCACTACAATATCAATCAATTCATTCAACATATTTTTAATTTCTTCTGGAGGATCATTTAGATTTTTGCTTGCGAGGACTACCTTTGGTTTACCAATCAAATAAAAATTTATCTCCTCATGCTTGATTTCTTGAAGGAACTCTTTTCCACTAGGTAATATTACCTTGGATTAGTTTTCTTCTCGTGCTTTTTCATTCTTGAAAGGTAAGATTAGATGTCTTTCTTCATCCTTTTAAAACATATAGGTGTTTCTCCTTCCATAATATATTTCTTTCATATCAATTGCTAAGGTCTTCTAAGAAAAATATGACACACATCCATAGGCATAACATCACAAAGAACTTTGTCTTTATAACATCCTATCCGAAACTTCACTTCACATTGTTCATTAACTAGTATCCGATGTCCCTCTTGCAACCATGAAACTTTGTAGGGAGTAGGATGTTTAGTTTTCTTTACATTGAACTTTTCTACCATTTATGTGGATACAAAATTATCATTACTCCCACTATTAATAATGATTTTACAACATTTTCCTCCTTATTTATAGAAAGTTTTGAACAATGTTTTCCTTTGCGTAGGTTCCTTTACTTCTTCATGAGACTTTAATAAAATTAGTTTCATCATTAAAGATTCACTAGTTTCAGGTGCATTTTCATGTGTAGAGGATTGTACACTTTCTGAATCAATTTGTGCTATATGTGTGCTACCTTGACTAGAAAATATTTCTGGACATTCATTAGATTTATGGCAAACTTTGTAACATGTATAACATCTTACCACAAAAGTTTTACCTCTACCTCTTTGATATGGTCTTCGTCCTATGAAATCTCCTCTTCATGATGATTTTGCCTAATGTGAACTGTTGCCTTCTTATTTTTGAATGGAAAATATTCCACTTGAATATGCTCTGCTAGATTGTCCTCTACTTGATGATCCTCTACTTAATTGTCCTCTGCTCCTTATTGTGCTTCGTCCTCTTCCTCTTTGACTTTTCTTCCCTACCAATTTTTCTTCGATATTAAGGGATATCTGCTAAGCTTCTTCAAAAAATTTCAGAGACAAAATATCTCATTCATCTTGTATTTCAAATCTTAGGCCATTAATATATCTAGCTAATTTTTCATCATCCGCTTCCACATGAGCAAACCTTATACTTAATCTATAAAATTCCTTTGTATATTCTTTTACAAACATGATTTTCTGCTTAATATTTTGTATCTATCGAAAAATATTTAACTTATAATCTCGAGGAATAAAACTACCTTTGAGCTTGGCTACCATCTGATCCCAATTAGTGATCTTCCCTTTGTTTTTATTTCTTCGTTCACCTTGCACTCTATCCCACCATAGTGCAGCAAACTTAACTTTCTTCTCTTCAGCTACATTTTCATAGTTGAAATACTTATCCATGGCACTGATCAAGTCAATCAGTTTCGGCTTTTTATTTATTCCCATGATAATTTTGACCATTTTATCTTCCGAAGTTTCTTCCTAGCTTCTTCTTTTAAGCTTTCTTTTTCTTCACTGATATCACGAACGTTGACGTATCTTCTACGTATTGTCTCCAATGCATCTAATCTCGTTCGAATATGTCTTACTACATCAAGTAAGACTTGGTTTGTAGCTTGTCTTCATCGACCAATTCCATCTCCCTTGACTCCTCTAGCTCTATGTGACATCTTTATCTTTTTAATTAAAATAGAAACAAGAACTTTACAAATTCCTCACTTAAATTATTCCCTTTAATAAGTGACCAAAATACCTTATTTTTGGAATTACTAATTTAATCACAAAAAAGTATTATAAGGTACAAAGCATCATTCTCCTTCCAATCACGTATATGCAATTAGAATTAGAATTTAAATATAAAGCACAACCATATACTTATTCAAGCTCTCGATTCAATTTAGAATAACAGAGAACCATGAACCAAACTCTCGTTCAAAGAATTGTCATGTATTGACAATTATTAGAATTTATTTTCCCATAGTGTAAGTTTCACTCCATGCAAAATTTTAAAAAATCAATCTCATGATTCAATAAAATTAAAAAATCAGTCTTATGATTCAATAAAATGCCTCTTCGAGCATATGAACAAATTAAGCCACATTCTTTCAAACACCTGATGTAAATCAAGTCTTATTCTGTTAAAGCTACAGCTCCAAAAATAATATCTAACAATTCTATTGTAATCGAAGCTATAAGACAGGGTTACCGATCAAGCATCTTATCAGTGTTTTTTCCTAAGCACTTTCCAAACAAGGCTTAAAAAAAGAACAAACAATGTGAAATTCACCAATATTTTGCATCCCTTCTGCGTTTTTTTCAACTCAACACATTCATCTCCACGTATAGCAACCTCCACGTACAACAATATCTGTATACAACAATCTCCACGTACATTCTGTGAGTCTTCACACAGGTCGTAAAACAATTCTCCGCTGATCCTTTACACCTTGTTCTCTTCACGTCTTCTTCACGACTTCTTCACGGCTTATCACATGTCTTGTCACACAGATTCTTCACGGCTTCTCACAAATCGTTACTCCAATGCTCCAACGATCAGCTCCTCAGACTAGCGATGACTTCTTTCTTAGCATAATACTCGGAACTGCCAGTAAATTGGATTATGCTGCCATGGAAAGCCCAGCAAAACCCTTGGGTCCTGATACCAAAAATTTGACGTAGAGAGAAAAATGAGAAAAAAACACTCCAAAATACAAACATATACTTTATTGAATTAATTTCCTCACCGAACTTGGATTTCCAATTAAATTACATTTCTATTTAATTTGGAGAAAAAATCTCTTGACTTTCTCAAGAGAAACTTCTTCTTGGATGTTTGGAGGAAGTTGAGAGTAATCGTCTCAATTTTAGGAATCTACCTTAACTACCTAATCTCTAACAAATTCTAAAATTATTCATAAAATCTAAAATTTTCTAGATTCTCCAAATTAAATAAATACATAATTTTAAAACATGAGATGCTCCTTCGTCATTTCATCATTTCTTGTGAAAACCCTTTTAGGATAAAAAGGCCACACTTTGCAGTACACCCCATCAATTATTCAAAAACTAAGTGGTTACAATATAGAGTACTTGTACTATCAACACGAGTTTTTAGTAGTATCATAAAAATTCTAAAGAACTAACATTAAGCTAAAAATTACAGTGTAGTTTCTTTAGAACACGACGTTGAATAAACGGGCATAATGAAATCCTAAAACATTTATTGTTTTCCAGTAAGTGGTTACAATATAGAGTACTTGTACTATCAACACGAGTTTTTAGTAGTATCATAAAAATTCTAAAGAAATAACATTAAGCTAAAAATTACAGTGTAGTTTCTTTAGAACACGACGTTGAATAAACAGGCGTAATGAAATCCTAAAACATTTATTGTTTTCCATTTTTATGAACTTACTGGTAAATAATTTGCTAACAATTGCTACTTATCATTCATTCTCTACTAGAGCTCTAAATTTGTTCTCTACCACTAGTTAGTATTTATTCCTTACTCTTTATCTATGTTTATTCCCTACCTATGATCTACATGTATTCCTTGATATTTCTAAACAATCACAAGTTTCTTACTAGTTCTAGTTGGTCCACTATAGGATTTCATGGTGCATGACACACTCATCACAACATTCTCCCACTTGTAATATACATTGTAGGATTATAAGTAATATGCATCAAAATATGATATAATTTCTATGATCCATGGTCCATAGAGCCAATAGACTCACAAAACCACTTAAATTTACTTTTGTTCACCATTTTCATCAATTCATTTGCAACATTCTATAAAATTTCAACTTTTTCTACTATCATATTTCCATCCTTTTCCATGTGTAATTTTTAAACCTTTTACAATAAATGAATGTATAAACATTGATTATCTATAAAGCATAAACACAAACAATATTAAGCACACCAAATACTTAAGATATTTACCCAAAAATACTAGTTAACAAATATTCAAAGCCTCACACCTAACTCCCATTATATTAAATTAACCATTTACAATACAATATAATCCTACAAAATCCAAAACTCTAATCACCTAAATTAGGTCATAATCTTAATATCATAAATAGAATTAGAAAGTTATGAACCTAAAATCATGTGCAAAAAATCATATACGGGCCCAAGAATAAAATGTTAAAAATGTTTATTTGTTCTCTACAAAAATAACTTCTTGGTGCAAACAATTTTTTTCAATAATCCACAATATTCTTCAAAATGTCCACCTTCATGAGAAACACCTTCTTCTCATTAGCCATGTCTCTCACAAATTGATATTGAACATCAATATGTTTTATCTTAGAATTATAAGCTAGGTTTTTTCTAGAAAGAATGCACTCTAATTGTCACAATATAACCTTATAACATGATGTGCAAACCCCATACCTAAACATAATATTTATAATCATAAAAATTCCTTACTTGCATGGGTGGATGCCATGTATTTAGCATTTGTATTTGAGAGTGTAACTACAAACTATCTATTTCTCATCTAATTTATTCCTTCTCCAAATAGGTTAAACACCTATCACTTGTAGAGATTTTGAGATCTACATCTCCAACCTAGTCTACATCAACAACATCATGTCTGCCAAGGCTCTATCTACTTTAGGTATTTCTTGACAGAAAACTCCATAACATAGATTGCCACAAAAATACTTAATTATTTTCTTCTTTTATAATTACGCAATGATCCTTTCTTGATTTTGACATATACCTATTGAAAACTCTCATTGGGTGTACAATTTTTGGTCTAGTATAGACCATTGCATACATTGAATTACCAACATGACTAGAATAGGGAATATGGGACATTCCTTCTTTCTATTTGTATTTCTTGGTACATTGACCTATAGATAAATTTATATCTATAGGATGATGGACCTTGACTAGTTTACATGCCTGCATATTAAACCTCAGCTGAAATAGTAACTAGTAGCGGTCTTCATAATTGTTATTTAACTCATGACATAATGTAATTATTATATATTTGTCAAAAGAAGAAAAATAACCTAAGGTCAAAGAAAATTTATTTATAAGCATGGGTTTCATGCTTTATTTATTTTGTTTCTAGGTCAAAGCACCCACTGAGTGCTTTTAGGGTTTGTGTCATGAGTCAATGTCCATGTCATCTTATCCTAGACCCTTCTTGGGCCTATTATATCAAAGAAAGATAAATTTATTTTATTTAATTTGGTCTTTTATACCTGATTCACTAAGTCGACCTCAAGAGAAGACAATTCAGCCTCATTAAAGGAATTCAAACACACAAAAAGACTATAAAAGCATTGCAATTTGACCTATTTTAGAATTCATTCAATCTAGAAGTTTGATATGCAATTTGAAGTGGAATAGAAGGTGAAAAGAGGCTAGAAAGAAACATCAAACTATAGAAAATAAGGAAGAAACACTTTACAAGAAAAAGGATCCAAATTTCTCTCTTTTTATCCCACATGTGTGAATATTTTGAGTTGCAAAAGGGGCCAATATTGGAGGCCTGTAGTTAGGATGAAATTCCGATGGAGTAGGGCTGAAATTAATTGTTGATGCAATATTGAAGAAGGTTGACTATTGTTGATTAAATTTTGATTGGAATGAATAGCTTGGGAACATGACTCGGTGGATTGGAGGAGGTCTTTGTCTTGAGCAAGGGTCTTGTTCATCTCATTTGATTTGATTCTAAAGGAAGAGAAGAGAATTTTTGGTTTTCCCCTAGGAGAGGGGTTTTTCCTTGCTAAGAGCCAAAGTCTTGTGTCCTTGTTGTTTTGAATTCATGCACTTATGTTTTGGTAGTTGCTTGATGATAAGAAAATAAAAAGAATACTTAAAAGAAGATAA